>JAVYIG010014522.1:0-41041 GCA_035222895.1 Strongylocentrotus droebachiensis | reverse complement strand
CGGACCGAAACGACGTTGTACCTTCCACATCGCAGAGATAGCACGGTCTAGCGCGCTATCTCTGCCGGTGTGAACAGCCTCTCAGATAGTTTCCTTCAGGATATTGCAGGGTATTAACCCTAGGGTATTAACCCTAGGGTATGGATGAACAATTGGGGTTGATGAAACTGCTCTATCGTATACTTCATTTTTTGACCCAAGCTAGTGCAAATGGTTTTGCACCCTGATTGTGGCTATACGGCCGTAAAAGAAGTGGGAGTGGCGAGTGAGAGAGATTGAGAGAGAGAGAGAGAGAGAGAGAGAGAGACAGACACACACACACACACAACACACAGAGTCATGATATTTGGTAGAGAATGAATGCAATGAGATAGAGGAAGAGAATAAAAAAGGGTCAGAGGGGAGGAAGTATCCTGAAGAAACTGATATTTGTTAAATTATGTTTAACGAGTGAATACTGCAGATATTTTGCTGGTTGTTTTCATCATCGGTGCCAAAATGAACCCTACAATGAATATAAAAAAACACATATGACATCCTATACAGGTGATTTAGGTATTTTATAACCCATTCCCCTGAGAGAAGGCAGAATAATCACAACATGAATGGAACTAAGAACATCGAGTAAAATAAGTACATTGTTATGCCTTGAAAATAAAATATCAGTGGAAAGTAGCATACATAAAGCCGTTGGAAAGATTCCATGTAAAAAAAAAAACTCAGATCATCCCTATGGTATAATGCGAATGAAATCCTTTACATGATCACGGTTTAGCTTAGCTTATAAACACATCTCCCTGATTTCACACTGCCATAACTATATGATGTGCAATCTCAGCTTATAGGCGAGAATCACATTGATTTCATAGATCATGCGTTAGAAGCCGCTGTGTCAATGTGAATAAAACCTTTCTGGCTCCCCCCCCCCCCCCCCCCCCCCCACACTCCGTGAACGGAGGGATACCATGCGTGTTACATGACAAGGCAATATGCATAATTATGAGTCATGTCATTAATAGGCCTGCATTGAGATATGATAATGAACATGATGATGGTTAATGAGAAGGACTATCATGCTCATATAGAAACGCAAATAGTTCATCCATATATTCGTGCAATATAAATTAATCAACAGTCGAACTCTAACGTACCAGGGAGGTTAAGACATACTAATTATGTCTCACCCCCTGCTAAGAAACCCATTAATCAGAACCTTTTACCGTCTTTTTCTTCAGAGTGGGTCTTTAGAGAGGGCTTGGGTTTAAAATGGGTTCCCCGTTTAAATAAGTATGGCGCTATGAAAACACATCTTCAATCTGTTAAATAATATGAAGCGGAGGTGATGAGTAATCCAATACCTATGTATGGCCTCAACCCTTATAATATTGACTTGGGTCGGAAAGACGACCTGACTGTGATTAGAGGCCTACTACGAGCTTGGGTACTGAGTGCTGATGTGTGGGTATAACACAAAGATGTCTGCCATTCATATATTGCATTATTCTCTCATTGTAGGGACATGCTTTGTTTGTCACTATGCTGTAGCACATAATAATACAGTCGGGCAAGGTAAGTGTATATTTGATTTCATATTGTGCGATTATTCAGTGCAATGCTAAGTATAGGCGCATGTACGTGCCTCGTTTTCGATGTATAGCTGCAACTATATGCACGACTCTGGTAGTAGACGAATGTCGCATGTACTGTGTACCATCGGGGAAATCTGTCACTTCCACGAACGTGCAGTACTGGTATTATACTCTCCTCTGTGTTTAGTACCCCGGCCAGTCAAGAGTAGCCGCTTGCTTCAGTTAGCTCCCGGCTGATTGTCGATCATATATCCACTGAAATGTAAATATTGTAATCAAGAAACACCAAGGAATGTATGTAGGATTAATGCCTATCTGCATTCACAGTGATATTATAAAATGGGTGCCCTCAATTTGTTATTTATTCAACATTTTGATCACAAAATGCAGTAATTGTAATAATATCATTGCACCGTACCGCGCTAAAGCTTATCGTTTACTTAGAGATATTTCTGCAAAGCGCTTTTAGGACATCGTAGATGTGTGCATGTAGCATAAACCCAGAATATGATTCAAGTATATGCATGCCTAATTAGCCTAATTGCAGGCATACGATCTGATTATTGCAGGATGTATCAGTTTCCTTTTCCAGCTAGGCATTGTTCTAGAGCTTATCATCTGGATGCAGTTTGACTATATTATATCCGATAGGTATACAACATGTATGCGTGTGTTGATAAAGGGAAATCCAACCTTTGATATAAGTTCATTTGTGTATGAAAGAAGAAAAATAAGAGAAACAAAATGGCGCAAGTTTGAAATAAATCGTACCAGTAATAAAGATAATTCAGTGTAAACCTTGGATAACTATATTCATGCGAATGTCAAATTGGTAAGATCGTCTGTAGATTGAATTGTACACGTTGTCATTTACAACTCTCCCGTTTGTCACATGCACAAAACTAACTTTCATTGTTTTTTTCTCCGCTAAGTGCTTTCTCCCTTGGGGCACTACCCAAGATATAGAAATTATTAGAGGTCTTCTAAAAAAAGACCTTCCTACAAAACAAAATTTTAAACTTGATTTTTCAGTCATTTTGTTGGTTGAAGTTGACCAGCACTACGTCACATTGACAGTATCGATTCAGCCGAGTGTCTAATTGTATAATTATAACAACTTTCCCCAAATCATAGCTTCTTTTTTTGCAAGCCATTATTTAGAACAGTTCAATTCAAATAGTGACGTACATAGAACTGCTTACAGAAATCATATGTTTGAGATGCAGGGGGTAATAAGATAGCTGCCGCTTTGCATTGTTGCCTCTGGTTGCACAACAGCCAATCATTATGCAACACCATAACCATCATAATGCAGGTCAATGGTATATGTACCACTCTGACATTACTATCCCAATCAAGATGGCAAATCTCAGGGGGAAATGGTTTAAAGGAAACAGCAAACTTTGGAGAGATTGCTTCCTTGCTCAGTAATCAATAAAGAGTAAAATCAAGATCTTTTTTAACTGGCTGACAATTCTTAATAAGATTTATTTTGACGAGTGGAGGAATTGACCGTGGCGCAATTTCGGCCTGTAGATTTCCAACCCTCATATCCTTATCTTGTATTGTTGTTGTTCTTTGCTCTTTTTATTATCATCATTTGTATTATTAGTATTATTATTATCATCTTATTCAATCATTTATTGTTTGTTTTATTATTATTATCATATATCACCATCAGTATCACCATCATCATACCCATTGTCGTTGATTCGTTTCTGGGTTTTCACATCTACGAATTAATAACACTATGATAATTAGATTAGCCCTCACTACTGCAGGCCCTTGATATATTCAGCTCATGGATGCTGCGTATGACCGCGTGTAAGTAAAGCGCGCAAAGCAATAAGCGTGTAGAGTCTTTATCGATCTCTGTCTGAATGACAAGACGCTTTCGGAAGGAGGGCAAGTTCCCCCTCTCACATGAAGCATGAAAGCTGTATCATCAATTTAAATCGTTAACGAAAATTTGACTTGTCGATATTATTGTTGTTTTTGATACCCGTTTCATATATCTTTAATATGAATTTAATGTATAGTTCATTTTCTTTAAATCTTATATCGAAGCAATCAAGCGGAGTTCGCACAAAATAAGGGGGGATGAGCCAGTATTTTAAGCTCAGGAATAATCCGTTGAGTCAATGGAGTAATACTCCTGCCCCACCCCCCCCAGAACAAAAGGGGGTAAAGACCCCAAAGCCTCACTATATAGCTCTTGTAAACAAACAATGGAATATCTGCCTATTATGTATCCCACAGTTGACAGATCTTCTTCAATTTAAATTTAAAGTATATTATGCGAGGGACATTAGTGACCAATCGAGAATAGTTTTTATATTTGAATAGTTAGAGCGTCATAGAGCTGAAATATAGTGTGGTCTATAGCCTTAAATTATAATTTTCTATGCACTTATATTTTTTAGAACCCCCCCCCCCCCGTGATTGCCGCCCCTGCTGGCATTTCAATATAGTACAATTTTGAAATAATTCCATGATATTTTAAAAGCCTATGGTTAAAAGGGCTAGTTAGCGTAAGCGAGGAAGGTCTACTCAAGGTGAAATACCCAACAAATTAATAGCCATTCAGATCTACTAAAGGAAAAACAAATCTTGGTTTACTTTATAGATATTATAAAAGAAAGTAATTTGCGGCATAATTATTTCCAATCGTATTACATTTTTGACCGTGAAAAACAGATGTTATTCTTGTGTAAAAAAGATAATTTGAAAAATTTGTAAGAAAGAAAATTAATCACTTCCTCTTTCTTTATTTTCTTCTACATCCAAAAATTCATGGCTTTTTGGGGCGATTCGGATCGGTATTGAGGAAGGTCAGCCATAATCTCATAAAAGGATAGGGCCATATGTATACACAATACTTATCTCACTGTAGATTCATGTCTGCAGGTAGAGCGATGTCCTTGTTCTCCCCCCCCCCCATCATTCTTCCTTCCTTCCTTCTCCATTCCCTTTCTTTCTTCTCTCGTTCTTTTTTGCCCTTCTTTCTTTTGGCATTTTAGGGGGCTGACCGCCCCACCGCCCACCTCCTTGGCTACATTCTCTATCTTACTAAAAACTTTGATAAAAGTTGAGAAGAACTTATACGTTCGCTCTTTCAGAATGATGAAGTAAGAATTGTATATTTTGTTGAGGTAAAGCGAAGCAGATCTCTAGACAGGGAGTAAGATGCTGCTTCACGGTACCGTACAAATGAAAGAGTATATAGTGTAATAATAGTGATTACATTTGTTTAAAATCGTTAAAGATGCTGTGGTCTGCATGTTGATACTGATCCAGAAGGTTCGGGATTCGAATCCCTTTGACTTCCTTAGACTGTTTCACACGATTGTCCACATAATAAGATCGATGTTGTTTCTATTCACTTTGATGTAGCCCCGTGGTCTGTTCGTCTGATGGGTGGTATCTATGAATCTGAAGGCCGGGTTGAAGTCTTCTATGACAAACCAATGGGGTTCTATATGTGACAGCCTGTGGAGCATCGAGGACGCGACTGTTGTCTGTCGGCAGCTGAATTACAGTGGAGCAGACCTAGCATTGGGTAGCGGGTCAGTACGGCGAAGATCAAGGTGTCATCCTGTTTAGTAACATGGAATGTAATGGAATGGAGAGCAATCTTTCAACTTGTAAATATGATCTTGTGGATGTTACAAATTGCGACCATTCGAGAGATGCTGGTGTCGTGTGCACGAGTCAGGGTAAGGTTCAATAAGGTCTTTGAAAACAGTAATATTGAAATAAAAAGATGATCAAGAGTGTCGTACAGCAAGATGAAAACCATTCCCTCTTTTTCTTTCTTTTTCGAGTCATCTTCTGCTCTCTATATTGTCGATACAGCTTTGGCACTGTAGGCCAAGAATTGTCGATACTCCCGGAAAGTGAACAATTTTCACAAAATAATGTCAAAATGTATGGACTTTGGAGAGGCAGAGTTGGGAGAGCCAAGAAAGAAACTCTATATTATGCAATATAGTGAAGATTCCACCTGACACAAGATGGGGTTGCTTGGCTTGATGCACCTGGTGAATGTCAGAAGACAATCTTGAACAGTATGGCACTAGTTCTGCATTGTCGTAATTATGTACTGTCATGTTCTGTATTAAAGATCCATTTGTGACGGTTGTACCTCTAAATTATAAGAAATTTTACGATGTAAAACAAACAAAACTTTTTGCAATATATTTCATTATGGAATACAATCATTCAGTATATTTTAATATGTTTGTATTCAATTTACATTCACAGGAAGTCTTCGCCTAGCCGATGGGTCTGTACCTGGAGAGGGTCGTGTTGAGATTATGGGAGAATCTGGAGACTGGGGTACAATATGTGACGATGAATGGGATAAGACCGATGCAGGAGTAGCATGTAGACAGCTAGGATACCCAGATGCTTTAGAAGCCATAGTCAACGTAGGTTTTCCCAACACAGAGCCAGTCTTTGGTTCGGGATCTGGTCCTATTCTTCTCGATGGACTCGATTGTGAAAGTGAAAAGCGACATTTAAGAGACTGTCTTGTAACAAAAGAATGGGGAATTCACGACTGTACTCATGGCGAGGATGCAGGAATAAAATGTGACATGGGACGTAAGTTCATCCTAAATTAAAACATCGTCTATTTCTATTTTCAAGATTAAAATCATATGAAAAATAACATATCCCAATGAAGTGACAGATCCTGTCTATTTCGTTTAATTTACAGAGAAAGTAACATCTCTTTTTAATTTTGTTTGAAGCATTGATAAATTTGGCCAAATTTAGTACCTCTACTTACATATGGTTTTTAGCAGACGAGTGGTTCATCGGGAGATGTTTGCTCTAAACCTTTTGTTGCTCAGCCAAAACAACGTGATATTTTGATCGTCATTGAAATGAATGCTAACAAATGCGTCCATTAAAAGTATGGGAAAAGTATTTGTTATTTCTATTTGTCCCTGACATTCTCATCACAACCTTCATTGTTCTTGAATTCTCCTACTTTCCGATGTAAACAGTATTGATTAGATTTTTAAACACATTGTATACTTTTGTGAGAAAAAATTGCGAGTGACTTTCAATTCAGTTTGATTCTATCATGCCAATAGTCTTTCCGAGGAATTCGAGGGTTAATAATACCTTATAATGAGAACACTAGCATATATTTCATCTAGAGATCTATTACCTTGTAACGTACACTGACACATCAAAGAAATATTCCCATGAAAACACGAGGTCTGTTCAAATAAATTGTATGTACCATCCGTCTGTTTTACAAGACGGCTCTTTTCTTTTCTTTCATCTTGAATTACAGTTACCCGACTTGTAGACGGCGATTTTGACGATGAAGGCCGCGTTGAAGTTTACTATGGGGGTAAATGGGGAAGAATCTGTTCTACCAATTGGACCATTGATGATGCCCATGTTGCATGTAGAGAACTTGGATTCCCTCTCGGAGCAAGGAACACGAAAATATTTGAGGGAGGCGATGGACCTTTTCTACTGGACGACATGAAATGTCAAGGAGTTGAGACCCATTTAGCCGATTGTGAATCTTTAGGATGGGCCAACAACCAAAACTGTGATGCCAACCTGAACTATGGTGCAGGCGTTGTGTGTAATGGTAGGTCAATTAATATGACAGTTTTATGCTAAAAACTACTTAACATCTGAGTCCTATGTTAAACGACCTTTTCTATTTATATTTTATTTCACAATACAGATCCTTCGGCCGTTGTGAGACTCCTAAGTGGATCTAGCAGCTATGAAGGTGTAGTTCAATACCGAAATAGATCTGAACTTGGTTTGATATGTGATCCTGATTGGAGTGATAAAGAAGCAGATGTGACCTGTCGACAGCTAGGATACCAGTACGGAAGAAGTGAAAAGCCAGTTTCACTTGGACCATTATCTGGAACCATCTTTCACTTGGACTATCACTGTAACGGAACTGAAGAGCAGATAGGAGATTGTGTGTATACAGTAAAGTCGAATAATGTCCAATGTAACCCTGATCACATCGCACAAGTTTTCTGCGGACCACCGATAGGTGAGTATCTTGCATGACTGTGATAAACCAATACGTCTCGTCAAAACTCAGTCCTTTATCAAATCATACTGCTACAAGGTCGAGCGTACTAATACTGACTTGACAGTCTTTCCCAATCAGTTCTATTTTTGTATATCTTTGTGAGTTATGTGCTAAACCAGTGTCTGTCTCTAAATGATCTATGCAATTCATTATCAGGCGATCTCTCGTGCCTTAATGTGGTCCAATAAGAGCAGTTGTGAAATTATTTCACTTTGGCATCTCAGGAAGAGTCAGTTTTCTCTAAATCTGGCTGATATTGATGTTGGATCCCTTTATAAATCTGTTTTTGTCATTTAGGGTGACTCGTGCTTAGGAATCTTAGGAATCGGATTTCCATGTCTGAAAGCTTATTCAGTGCTTCCCAGGATTTATTTTCTTTTTCTTATTGACCGATCAATACAAAAATGAAAGGTTTGAATCTACTTTAAGTTAGTCCTATATAGGTGTAAACTAAACTAATCTTACCGACCGTCATGGAGGTTCTACATCATAAATTCTTACTACGTAGGCCTCCTCCTAGAGACTATACTCTTTACTACGAAGCTTTTTCGACATCTTAATTTATTGCACAAATTATTATTGGCAAAGTTGAAGAGCATACAATTATAAGCCACCACAGATGAAATTCATGTTTTGCTGACATGCAGTCCGTAAGCTAGCAGTCTAGAGCTCGAATCTATAGGGAACAATAATGATTGGACTATAATAGCTGGATTTCAACTAAACTTAACTATATGGGTATTCTACAACACCTACCATTTCGAGATGATGCAGTTATTTATAAACAAAGAGGCTCGTCACTTTACCGACCCCGCCAGCTGCTCTGTTCACTGAATCTCTGTACATAAAGGAGTAGCTTAAGCCCCCATCACACCAAACTAGTTCTCACTACGTTCTCGAAAATGTTGCCAAACGGGCTCAAACTGTGTGCGAACGGAGTTGAACGTAATAGCAATCGTTTGCGACCTGTTTAAGGACTTTATGGACGGGCTCGGACTGGACTAATGTCTATAAAACGATCCTAGTTCGTTCATTAACAGTCCACAGTACGTCCAATTCGTCTGTACCCGTCCACAGTCAGTTTATATCAAGTTCAGATCGGATAAATTTGGTATTTCCAAGCAGTCCAAACCATTTTTACTAGTTCGGAACTTGTTCTAACTAGTTTATAACCCAACCACCCCGTTCAGAGACAGTTCAACTCGTCCTCATCTTGTTCTTGGTGCGTTTCAAACGCGCTTCTATCGTGCTTTGCAATTCCGTCCTGGTTCGAGGGCTTTACAAACCCAGCGCGTTCTTCCTCATTGATGCTCGACCACATCACGTGGTAACACGTTCCTAGTAGGATTGAAGTACGGCAATTCCGTTCATAGTACGTCAATTCCGTTCGTAGTACGTCCATCTCGTTTTAAGTACGTTGTCACTCCGTCCAATTGCAGGACGGGGATAATTTTGAACAGGCTCAAAGTTCTAGACCACCCTTCCCGTCCATGCCAGTCGGAGCTCGTCCATGAAGTCCTTAAAAATATCGTAAATAGTTGCTAATACGTTCACTCCGTTCACACACAGTTTGAGCCCGTTTGGCAACATTTTCCAGAACGTAGTGAGAATTAGTTTGGTGTGATAGGTGCTTAAATTGAACGTCTTGATCTGCAAAGCCAAAAGTGTTAAAGTTGAACGGGAATGAGGAATGGCGAGAACGCTCTGGGTTTTTATAACTCCCGAGTCAGGACGGGATTGCACACGCTCTAGGAGCGCGTTCGAACGCACTCAGAACGAGATGAGGAAGAGTTGAACTGCCTCTGAACGGGGTGGTCGGGTTAAAAAAAATTGTTAGAACAAGTGGCGAACTAGTTAGAATGGGTTTGGACGTATTGGGAACGAACTAGTTAATAATGGGTTTAAACTGAATACGGACTGGATTGAACTGCCTAATCTACCCGATCTGAACTTAATATGAACTGGCTGTGGACGGGGAACAAACGAGATGGACGTATTGAGGACTGTTTACCAACGAACTAGGATCGTATTATAGACATTTTTTTTACACATTCTGCCCCGACCACAACCCGTTTTGCGATTTTCTAGGACGGTTCCAGAACGTAGTGAGAACTAGTTTGGTGTGATGGGGGCTTAAATGACACTGATCTGGCGGACCCGATTAACCGAGACGGTATATGCCTTAATAGCCCCCCAACACACCGAGCTAGTTCTCACTACGTTCTGGAACCGTCCTAGAAAATTGTAAAACGGGTTGTGATCGGGGCCGAATGTGTAAATAATGTTTACAATACCATCCTAGTTCGTTCATAAACTCCTCAATACTTCCATTTCGTCAGTTCATATCAAGTTCAGATCGGGTAAATTTGCCATTTCCAAGCAGTCCAAGCCAGTTCGTAGTCAGTTTTAACCCATTATTAACTAGTTCTACCTCGTTTCCAATACGTCCAAACCCATTCTAACTGGTTTGCCACTTGTTCTAACTAGTTTTTAACCCGACCACCCCGTTCAGAGACAGTTCTACTCGTCCTCATCTCGTTCTTAGTGCGTTCGAACGCGCTCCTATAGCGTGTGCAATCCCGTCCTGGCTCGGGAGCTATATAAACCCAGCGCGTTCTCGCCATTCCTCATTCCCGTTCAACTTCAACGCTTCGTGCTTTGCAAATCAAGACATTCAAGTGAAGCCCCCATCACACCAAAGTCGTTCTCACTACGTTTTCGAAAATGTTGCCAAACGGGCTCAAACTGTGTGCAAACGGAGTGAACGTAGTAGCAACTATTTACGATCTTTTGTTAAGAACTTCATGGACGAGCTCGGACTGGTTTGGATGGGAAGGGTGCTCTAGAACTTTCAGCCTGTTCAAAATTTGCCCCGTCCTGTAACTAGACGGAGTGACATCGTACTTAAAACGAGATGGACGTACTACAAACGGAATTGCCGTACTTCGATCCTACTAGGAACGTGTTACGAACCAGTTAGAATGGTTTGGAGGTATTGTGAACGAGTTTGAACGAGTTAAGAACTGGTTTAAATTGATTACGGACGGACTTGGACTGCTTGGAAATAGCAAATTAACCAGAGCTGAACTTAATGTGAACTGACAATGGACGGGGTGCAGACGAGATGGACGTATTGAAGACTTTATTTACACATTCTACCCCGACCATTGCCCATTTTTACGACTTTCTAGGACGGTTCCGGAACGTAGTGAGAACTTGTGTGATGGGGGCTTAGCTGCTGCTAATGATGCTCGACCACAGCACGTTGTACCACGTTCCTAGTAGGATCGAAGTACGGCAATTCCGTTCATAGTACGGCAATCCTTCTGTTTGTAGAACGTCCTCGTTTTAGGTACGTTGTCACTCCGTCTTATTGCAGGACAGGGAAAATTTTAAACAGGCTCAAAGTTCTAGAGCACTCTCCCGTTTAGCCAGTCTGAGCCCGTCAATGGAGTTCTTAAACAGATCGTAAACAGGTGCTATTAGGTTCAACTCCGTTTGCACACAGTTTGAGCCCGTTTAGCAACATTTTCCAGAACGTATTGAGAACTAGTTCGGTGTGATGGTGGCTTTATCATCAATTCTTCTCATCAGGTCGGCGTTATATCATTTGAGTGTCCTCTCGTTGAGATTTAGCCATGCACTGACTTTCTGAGGACAGACCTGAATGATAATTTCTGACAGCCAAAAATGTTACACCCTCGATGTGGCGTCAGGTCAGAAGAAAGCCTGTGCCTCTCGATAGACAGAATCCCAACAATTTATCAGCCTGATGTGACCACTGTTATAGTTATCGTCACATTCAGTTTATCTTATTTCGATGAGGTCTGACAACTACTGCGATACTTCTACATTTCAGCCCCAAATTTTATGTGGTACTTTTGCTTGAAATATGGCTTATGTGATGATCCTAACCCTTACTCTACAAGACCAAAAAGAAGAACTAGTTTCGAGGGAAAAATTAAGACATGGAGTGGATTGACACTGCAAGAGTGTACTAGGATGGCATAAACAGAGATGTGAGGAAAAATGTTGTGATCATCCTCGGAACTAGGAGAATTATAAAGATACAAACGTATAAAGATACAAACGAATTTCACTAGAGATATTATTTCCGATACAATATTCTAATTTGATGATTTGATACAAATTCTTACTTTTTTCGTTCTATGTGTTCATAATTCTTTCGATTTAGACTTTGACCTACGAATGGTTGGGAGTGATTTCACTGAGCAAGGTCGTCTAGAAGTCTTTCTTAAAGGCGAGTGGGGCTACGTAGCTGCAGGATACTATTCCTCTATAGACCATGATACAGTCTGTCGCCATCTTGGATATGCAGGTGCCTTTTACACCTACAGGAGTGAATTTGCTCGTTCTTCGCGTCCAATTCTTATAGACGATATATCATGTGGTGACAGTGATATGAAGATAACTGATTGCTACATACTTGAGTTGAGCGGACCTAATACAACCCGAATTGAGCGTGATGAAGTCAGTGCACTCTGTTTTCCATATGGTAAATATTCTTTGATAATCCAGTGTACTACTAGTATGGTTGTATTTGTTCTCATTTCATTAAATATTTTATATATATTGCATTTTATATTATTATATTTGAATGTTATATTGTTGTTAAAAAAAGTTGAATGTAAAATAAAGTTGACTGAATTGAACTATGTTAATAATTTTATTCTTGACAACATCGATACAAATATTGTTCAAGAAGTTAAAAGTATATCAAGCAAAATTTGTTTCATGCAAAGATACTATATTGAACGGCCTTTAGTGTGATACAATGATGTATCTTACGAGCGGATTACCATATTTCAAGAGTCGCTTATTGTTTCTATTCTTTCCTTGCTTAAATAATTTATTGTCTGCGAATTTCACACTTTTCTTCGACAACAACTTAATTATTTATACCCCCTTGGAAAGTGTTATGTTGTTAGTGTCTTGTCGTAACTCAAGAATGAAAGGTGGACTGTTTGAATAAGGGCCTTTGCTAATTACTTTTAGATGTAAGCTTCATTTTCTCATCAGAATTCTCAAGAAATGTAAATCGGGACTAATCAATGTTTCACATACTTACAAAACAAAACAAAACAATTACAAAACTTTGTAAAGGTATGAATGATTTAGTTGTTAACTGTATGTAACTATAAACTATTGTAATTTACAATTTTACAAATTTGGAATGCCAAAATCAACACCTCCCTGGTGAATTCATGTTTTCATTTTCATTTTTGGAGTGGACTTGTACTTGAAGGGTCCCTAATTCCCCCACACCTACCCTATGTGTTTTAACTGATACCTGATGATACAAGTTTTGCCCGGAAACCGCCCTACTAATTGATATATTTGGTAAATTATTATATCTATCCGGACTGGGTAGATATCGCGTATTCCCATATACATCTTTATGTAAACAGTGCTTGTAACTTTACCAAGACTGGGCCAAATTTCTTATCATTTTGATGATTCCAGAACCTTGCGGTGCACACCAATACTTATATGCTAGATGATCAACCTTTTCTGATCGATTACACAACGTTTCTTTCACAATGCAATCGCATGACCAGAACCGGTCTATACCTTCAAGTACTGAAACGTTATCTAAGGATTGAGAGGGTTGATGTAGAACCATTCTGTTCAAAATTATTTGATATATTTAATTCCACAGAGAGTGTAGCAAACCACCCCGTGAGGTTCAGAGATGAGAACGGAGTGATCAATAGAAATTATGGAGTCATTGAGATATATCATGATGGAATATGGGGTCCAATTTGCGACTCTTATTTTTACCAACACGAGGTGAGTTTATTGCTTTGGTCAAGGAAATGAGGCTCCTTTTTCTTAATTAAGAATGTAAAATATGTTTATCGTTTAATACAATGTAATTTTCCGACGAGTTTTGAATTTACCGACTGCAGTTACATTCCAGCTCGATATGTTGTTTCACAATAGAAATTTTAGATTTGGAGGGGAAAGTATTGCTATTATGAAACGACAAAAATAGCCCGCCTACCTTTTTTTAATTTGACTTTTTTATATTGTTCACCTTGTATAACATTTTAGTGCAGGTAATGTAAATAATTCCATAGGTATATTTTCAAACATGAGAGTTCCATAACACCCCCTTCACATACACAGAATTTTCTTATGGATCGCACAATTCACAGATCCTTACGATTTGGCCACTTTTACGACTGATTTAAGAGTTTTTAAGGGCTATATACGGTTTATTACGGGTTATTACAAGTTATTACGATGTATATATCCGGCAAAATTCAAATGATTAGTACGAGTAGTCATGGATAACTATGAGCAATTTACTGGCATTTTACGACCTGTTTACGTGTTGCTACGAGTATTTACGAGTACTTACGATATTGCAGATTTTACACCTTTCCCTAAATCGTAAACAATATACGTAAGAATACATAAAGTATATGTATCTATTCGTAAGGTACTTAACTACACGTTAAATGCTTGTAATAACTTGTAACAATCCGTAAAGCCATCGTAACACGACCCGAATGAAATCGTAAACAACGCTTTAATAAGCACTCGCAATATTCCGTAAATAATCCGTAAACAAATCATAAACTAACCCTAACTAGTCGTTAAGAATATTGTTACGAGTCATTTACGGATTCTTGCGAGCAGTTGACGGATGTTTAAGTGACGGATCAAGCGGTTTACAAGCGGTTTACGATACTTACGGATCGTTAAAAGTTATTTACAGGAAAATGTATCCGTGGACAAAGGGGGTCAATCGTAAGAAGATTTTTGACATGTCAAAAACTTGGCCTCTCCTTCCACGGATCTTTAAGAGTGTCTGCGAATTGTTGCGAGTTGTTACAAGTTATTTACGGATACCAGCGAGTTAACGGGTGCTTGCGACTGACTACGAGTTGGTGATCCGTAAGGACTCTTAAGAAAAATCTGTGTATGTAATACCCCCTTCACATACACGGATTTTTCTTACGAGTCCTTACGGATCGCCAACTCGTAGTCAATCGCAAGCATCCGTTAATAACTCGCTGGTTTCCGTAAATAGCTCGCCACAACTCGCAACAACTCGTAGACACTCTTAAGCATCCGTGAAAGGAGAGGCAATTTTTTTGAACATGTCAAAAATCTTCTTACGATTGTCCACGGATTGATTTGTCCGTAAATAGCTCGTAAACCGCTCGCAACAACACGTGACCATCCCTAAACTGCTCATAAGAATCCGTAAATGACTCTTAACAGATTTTTGTAACGATTCGTTACGGTTAGTTTACAATTTGTTTAGGGATTATTGCAAGTAGTTTACGGATGGTTACGTGTGCTTACGAGTTGTTTACGATTTTATTCGGGTCATTTTACGATGGCTTAACGGATTGATACAGGTTATGACGAGCATTTTAGGTGTAGTTACGAGTACTTTACGAATAGAGACGTATACTTTACGTATGCTTACGAACTGTTTACGAATTGGGGAAAGGTATAAAAGCTGCAAATTCGAACACTTAATTTTCAGTTGTTATTTTTGGGCTAAAAATCGTAAGGACTCGTAAATACTTGTAACTTACCCGTAACTATTCGTATCAACACGTAAACAGGTCGCAACTAACACGTTAGTTGCTCGTAGTTATCCGTGACAACTCGTAACAAATCGTGGACTGTTGCCGTAAATACATCGTAATAACTCGTAATAATCCGTAATAAACCGCAATAAGCTCGTAATAACTTTAAAACCTGTTAATAACTTGTAAAAGTGGCCAAATCGTAAGGATCCGTGAAAGATCCGTGAATTTGTGCGATCCGTAAGGACTCGTAAGAAAAATCCGTGATATGTGAAGGGGGTATAAAGAAGGTATAAAAGATTTTGGATATGCAAAGAAATTTCAAGTTTGCAAATAATCATATAATATTTCTGATTCATATAGTTTATTTTATGATAAAGCATATCATTTTATTTCTAACTTAACATTAGATCCTTTGTAGTCAGCTCGGTCATACGGATTTAACGATGGGCGGTACCTTAAGTAACTACGATGGGAAATACACGTCAAATAGTCCAATGTGGTTCCACTTCTCATATTGTCTCCAATACTCCGGTTCATATGGTTTTGACCATGACAAGATATATGAGTGCAGACATGGTCCATGGGGTAAACCTGATCCTGACGATTGTTCAAGGGATAACGTGGCTACAGCCAGATGCGTCTATGTGGATCAGACGGATGACTATTATTCAGGTACCGGTAAGTAGGAATCGTTGATTTGCCCAACGCGACCAGACAGATAATCACAATTACGTTGAGAAGCCGATCAGACATTATTATGTATTATGGATTGCTGTTATACTTTAACATATCATGGATTGAATTCTATTACATTCGTATAACTCTGCTATCAAGCATTATGATGGAAATTAGTCCATACCACTGTTATTTAATTCATTGTGCTTCATTTAGCAATCAATGTTTGTACGCTGTCACTCGTTCATTTGGGTTCAAAGACCGCTGCAATCACTGACGCAGTCTTATGTCAAATTATATCGCGTTTCTAACGGGCATAATGCATATTTTTCCTAGACGTCATTTGCTGACGCATCGTGTCTAACGGGCATAGTGCATACGTTAACGAGACGTCATTTGCTGACGCGTCGTGTCTAACGGGCATTGTGCATTATGTTTACGAGACGTCATTTGCTGACGCGTCGTGTCTAACGGGCATAATGCATATGTTTACGAGACGTCATTTACTGACGCATCTTTTCTACTGGGCATAATGTAAGTTACGAGACGTCATTTGCTGACGCGTCAGTGACTGGGTGTGGTCTTTGACGAGCATATTGAGAGAGATTTTTTTTTCTTCTTTAAATGAATGCAAGGTGAGCAGTGCAAACATTGCGTTTAATTTACTGGCGCCTGCTCTGATTACAGTCACAGGCATAATACGAACTTACAACCATTGAAGTGACACATTGGGTACACACGGTACACAACAGACGCTCGAACCTATGTGGCTATAAGTCAAAATAATACACAGATTTGTAACGTTTTACACGGCAGATCACAAGGTCATGTTTCAACCGAATTGTTTTTTGAAATAATTATTGCAGAAATTTGGTCAATTTCATTTTGGTCCATACTCCAAGGAAGGAAATGTTTTGATACATGAAGAAATTACTAGCTAAACTCTTATGAAGTGTTTTTGCTTTGCTGTTTCAGATGAAGATGTAAGTTGGCAACCCGGTCTCAGCGGATTGGAGGCTTTTCTAGTCGCCATTGCAGTGATAATACCAATGTTTCTTATCATCGGTTGCTGCTATCGAAGTCGACGTTCTCAAACAATCATAGCTACGGGCGCTCCTCCTGCTACTTACACGTCAGCTACAAATGCTACACATATTGATGGAGTATCCTCAGAATCTACAGACCCTGCACCACCCTATGTTCCTCCATCCCCGGCTCCTGTCGAGTCTCCTCCTACATATGACTCTGTTACTGCACCAATGACCCAGACTGATAATACCAATGCCTGATGGACAAATAATGCAGAGAATTAATAAAATAGTACTTCTGGGAATGTGAGCCCTTTTCACAAACATAGCACGTGTTTTGGTGCAATATTTCCGCCAAAAGGCTGAAAGAAGAATTATTTAGAAAAGTCATTAAACCAATTCATAATCACTATTCTTTCCTTATTTAAAAGATGTTAAAGAACATGTATTTCTTGTAGTTTGTTAATTGTATGCATGTTGGAGTCGACTCTGTTAATTTGTGGAGAAGTATTGTATAGAATTTCGCGACATGTGTTTCTTGATGTGTTTTGCCTTCTTTTATGACCTCTATTGTCTACCTCTATTTGACAACGTACAACACGACCTCAAAAGTATTGACATAGCAAATGCTTTTATTCATTCTTTAATTTGAATAAAATGCAAACATTAAAGCATTTTTAGGTTAAAATACGAGGTACTTTAAACAAATTCATTCAAAATTAGAAAAACAGACCGGGGACCACTATTAAAAGCCTATATTGAGGCTTAACAGGTTGATGGTCTCAAGAATTGGGAAGAACTAACGGTTCTATAGGACACCTACCCCCTGGACATCCATCCCCCTGATAACCACCCTTAGTCAACTACCCCATAGGACAACTACCCCCTAGGGCAACCACCCTCTAGGACGACTACCCCCCCAGGACAACTACCCCCGGACAACTAACCCCTACGACAACCATCCTCTAGGACAGCTAACCCCCGAACAACTATCCTAGGGGTAGTTGTTTGGTGGGTAATTGTCCGGGGGGTAGTTGTCCTAGGGGGTAGTTGTCCGGGGGGTAGTTGTCCTAGGGAGTAGTTCTAGTGGGTAGTTGTCCGGGGGTAGTTGTCATGGGGGTAGTCGTCCTAGAGGGTGGTTGCTGTTGGGGACACTGTGACGATAAATAATCAAGCAGGATACAAAGTTCTAAACCCAGTATGAGACCACGCTGACAAGATACTTCAGCACGTATCAGCACGGTTCAATCTGTAATTGAACAAAACAAATAAAGGAAACATCCAATCAATACTGGAATACATGTACATATGCTTATTAATGACATTATTTGTTACAATAATTATCCATCTTGTCTGGTCTCAATCAATAAATGCATAACTGAATATGAATTAACTTGTTTGTGTCAATTATTTATGTGTCATATCCAAAAAAACCTCTCCTGAAACAATATCTGATCTTAAATACAATTATTTGATACAAAAGGCTTGCTTGCTTCTATCCTAGCACTGACTTTCAAATATGTAAACAATAACCGGTCAAAGCAATGCTCTCAAAACCCTAATTTCACAACACAAGGCCCATGTTTAGCTTAGCAAATACTTATAAACAATGTATTCAAAGCCTAACTTTAATCTCCCTAAATGAGACATTTATTTATTATTCATCACTAATAACCAGCTTGAACATTTATATCAACCTTGTAAGAAATAATATGCTTCAGCTATCATACAGCCTTATTTATCATGGCTCACTTCATAATCTTGTCAACTAACAAAAGAGGCGTGACTACTTTCGGTCACTAAACGTGTACAGTGCATGCATGCATTACTTGCACGTATTATGTATACCACTGCTACATTACGTACTTCAATACAAATCTTTCGCAACAAATTTACATCACTAACCATCAACATAATTAATAGAAATTATCACTGATTATCACTCAACAACTCTTTAAAGGAATAGCAATGTAATTGTCTACTTACAACGTTGGGCTCATCAAAAAGAATTAATTAATCATCACAACCTCACGGTCGTCCGACCGTTCCAAACAAGGAAAATCAGTGGCATGCGAAGAAACGCCCTCAATAGTCAAATACATGTCAATTCCCCCAAAAGCCTCGTCTATGACGTCAGCATTTCCCGACCTATCGTTACCTTCATATCAGACACAGGAGAAAACTTCCTGTCAGTAACATACCGGCCCCTTAAATGTGAGCTAAAAGCAATCATTTATAACATCATATATAATCAAAAAGAAAATATTTTGACAATTTAAACGCTCTGTTACACATAACTGTCTTTACTTGTACCTGAAACACATTATCAATATGTTAATTTGTTTGCAGTAAATGTGTATATACTGGAAGACAACACAGATCTAAAGAACATTCCATATTCTCAAATATTTTACTCCTAAGAATCCCATAGTTTAGCAATTTCTTGCAATGTCAGAAAACATCAATATTGATAAATTCTCATCTCCTTTTAAATAATCTCCCTCTTTAGAAAGTAAATCTCTGCACAAAATGCAACTGCATGATAAAATAGTGATTTCTATCTTGAAAACAACCTGTTGAATAATGTTAATACATGTATATAAAACAAACATAACAATATACATGCACATTGATACATAAATTTGATATTGATGTGTTGTCTGTACGAAAAAGAGTCGGATAAGGTTCCTGTTGCTAAGCAACCAGTCCACTAGTCTGCTATACAGGTGAATACTTGAAATGTCCTTTTTTCAGAGTAATAAATGAGTCCACTCTATGCAGAATTATTAGTCCTTTCAAATAACAGTCCTTGGTGTAAACTGTACTTTGATTTCTCTGTTCATTTGTCAAAATGTCTATTCATCTTGAAATGTCTCTCTATCGAAGCTCAGTTCTGTCAAATAGAGTGCTCTAAGAAACAAACACAGGGGTAAAACTTGTACCTATCTGGGGATAGAATATACCTATCTATGATTCACTGATTCCAAAAGACACAGCTTGTGAATTGGCCTAACAAGGGTCGATGATTTGGTTTGCACCCTAACTGACCTAACTAGCCCATCCTTGCCTGGGAAAATCTCTACAACGCGACCGACAGCCCAGTGGTTTCGTGGTGCTTCTTCCATGATGTGAACGATGTCACCCACGCTAACATCACGCTCACGCTCGCTCCACCTTTGTCGCGCTTGGAGTGTAGGAAGATACTCTTTCCTCCATCTCTGCCAGAAAATGTCACTAAGGTACTGAACCTGTCTCCATCGTCGCCTGCTATACACATCTCGTGCCTCGAAGAGGTCAGGCGGCCCAGTACCATTACCCCGCAGCAGGAGCAAATGATTCGGAGTGAGGGGTTCTGGATCCACCGCATCATCCGACACTACTGTCAGAGGGCGCCCGTTGATGATGGACTCCACCTTACACATCAGCGTTGATAAGTTCTCGTCAGACAGCACTTGCTGTCTCATCAAGGCACCGAGCACCTTCTTCGTCGTTCTTATCTGGCGTTCCCAACATCCACCCATGTGCGAGGCCGCTGGTGGGTTAAACCTCCATTCAATGCCTTTCTGGAGTAGATGGTCATGGATTCTCTGCTGGTTCCATCTACTTAACCCCTCTCGCAGCTCTCTCTCTGCTCCGACGAAATTCGTGCCGTTGTCAGATCTGATGAGCTCTGGTCTTCCACGGCGAGCCATGAATCGATGAAGAGCGTTCAGAAATGAATCAGTGTCCATAGAATGCAAGATCTCTATATGCACGGCTCTCACACATAGGCAAGTGAAGATACAGCCATATCTCTTCACTTGGCTTCTGCCCTGTGACAAGATAAGGGCCGAAACAGTCCACTCCAACATTAGTAAATGGTGGCTTGTCAAACGCCACACGATCACTAGGTAAATCAGCCATCTTCTGCCCGAGAGTTGGAGACGACAGGCGTTTACACTTAAAACAGTCCCGTTTCACCTGTCGCACAGTAGACCTCCCTCTGATCAACCAGAATCGCTGCCTCAGCATCGATAGGACATGCTCTCTGCCTGAATGTCCCACCATGTCATGAACATGTCTCACTAACAGTGTTACCACGTGATGCTTGGGTGGTAAGATGATGGGATGCTTCATCTCGTCACTGAGCTCTGCATTCCTAAGGCGGCCTCCAACACACAGCAACCCAGTTCTGCTCATCATAGGGTCTAACTTATAGAGAGGGCTGGACTTCTTCAACTTACTAGCCCTCTGCTTTCCATTCAAGGCTGGCCTCTCCTCAATTGCCTGGTATTCAGCTGGGTATGCCAGGCGCTGAACATATTTCAGGATTGCCTGCTCAGCCTCTCTCATGTCATTCACTGTAAGAAGCACCTTACAGTCAAATACTTCCTTCCGCACCTTGCACAGAAGATATTCCCGAAACTGCAAGATTCTAGCTACTGCCTTCTTAAGCTTGTACCAATCTGAGAAGTAGCTCAACAGTTCATCAGTAGCCGCAATTGGTACATCAACATCAGTCTCAGCGGCATAAGCCTTCACGGTCTTTACTTCTGGATCATCGTCTAGTAGGATATCATCAGCTTCTGGATCTTGGCTCTGCTGCTCTTCAGTCAACAGGATGAATTTTGGCCCATGAAGCCATCTCTCACTAGCCACGAGATCCCTAGCACTCATGCCTCTACTGATGTCATCAGCCGGATTCTCTTTCGTGTTGACATGATGCCACTGCTTTACATCACTGGCAGAGTGAATCATAGACAGTCTATTGGCAATAAAGGTGTGAAACCTTTTGTCTTCATTCTTAATGTATGCCAATACAATCATGCTGTCAGTCCAGAACACAGAGTCCTTTAGTGGTAGATCCAGTTCTCTCCTCACTAAGACATCTGACTTCACCGCAACAGTAGCAGCCATCAATTCGAGACGAGGAATCGTAGTCTTCTTCATTGGAGCGAGGCGAGACTTGGCAAAGACAAGACTGCTACAGACTTGCCCTTTAGAGTTCCTTACCACCAGGTATGTCACTGCTCCATAGGCATCTTCGGATGCATCAGCAAAGTGATGTAACTGATGCTCTGTCTTGGCACCATATCCTGCAGGAACCACACATCTTGGCACCTTGAAGTTTTCTACTTCAGGAAGTTGCTTTACCCACTGCTGCCATAACTGCAGTCCAGCATCTGGAATTGGGTCATCCCATCCTAACTTCTTTGTTGCTAACTTCTGCATCAACAGCTTAGCTCTCAAGATAAAGGGACTCAGGTAGCCAAGCGGGTCATAAATGCTTGACACAATGCTAAGCAAACCCCTTCTTGTCACTGGTTTCTCCTTTATCAATGTCTTGTACTCTAGACGGTCCTCTTGCACATCCCATTTGATCCCCAGGGCTCTCTCAACTGGTAGTGCTTCCTTGCTAAGATCTAAGTCCTTAACTTGTTTACTTCTATCCTCCACTGGGATGGCTTCCACAACTTTGCGGTTGTTACTTGTCCACTTGATCAGGTTAAAGCCTCCCTTCTCTAGCAGGCTTTTCAATTCTTGTGCTAGTCGTATGGCATCTTCCTCATCCTTAGTGGAGATTAAGCAGTCGTCCACATAGAAATTCCTAGTCACTGCCTTTACTGCTTCAGGAGAGAATTCACCCTTGTTGTCTTCAGCTGTGCGTCGTAAGGCATAGCTACAGCAGCTGGGACTCCAAGTCCCACCAAATAAGTGCACACACATTCTGTAGACACATGGATCTTCCTTCAAGTCACCTGTTGGCCACCATAAGAATCTCAGTACATCTCGGTCTGGTGCTGGCACACGAACTTGATGAAACATCGCTTCGATGTCTGCCATCAAAGCCACTGGCGCAGTTCTAAACCTCAACAGCACTCCGATCAGCTTGTTAGTCAGATCTGGTCCCTGATTAACCACATCATTCAGTGACAAACCTTTCCATGCTGATGCACAATCGAAGACTATTCTCACTTTTCCCGGTTTCTGGGGATGGAATACCGGGTGATGTGGCAAATACCATTCGCATTCCTTCTTACTGTCAAGTTCATTGACCTCCTCTGCATATCCCTTCTTCAAAAGGTCTGCCATGCCATCTGTATACTTCTGAAGGAGACCTTCACTCTGACTAAGCCTTCTTCCAAGACTTTGGAGTCTCCTTTCAGCCAACCATCGGTTATTCTGGAGATCTGGAGGTCTCTTCTTGAACGGGATAGGGAGCTGATAATGACCTTCCTCTATGCAGATGCCCTGCTCCCACTCTGCCAAGGCCTTGACATCATTCCTTGACATAGCTCTCTCTTCCTTGAAAGGATCAGGGGTCTCAAGCTTCCAGAACCTCTCTAACTGTCTCTCGAGGCACAAATCTCCTTCGATGAAGGTGTTCGTAGCATACACTGGAGTGTTCATTTCACATGCTCGGCTGAGTGGACCATGGAGTGACCACCCAAGGCACGTCCTTACTGCGTATGGTCCTTTCTCTCCATGTCTAACCTCTAGAGGCATCAGAGCTTCTGGGACGTCTTGACCGATGACCAGTCCCACCTCATCTTCAGTGGCCAAAGGGATGTCAATCCCTCTTAGGTGGGTCAATCCTTCGATGTCATCGACTGTGGCCATGTGTACACCCTTGACGTTGATATTTTCCTTTGTGTACACACATAACATCTTGATCTGCTTGCTGTTATCTCCGGAGTCCACAACCAAACTGACGGCTTCAGTGTGGACAGTACTTTCTTTTCGATCAAGGGTCGTTAGTAGAAGCTTCCCTTTGACTCCCTTAGCACCGAGTGACCTTGCTAAACTTGCTGAACAAAATGTACTTGTTGACCCTTGGTCCAGCAATGCATATGTCCACAGCATATTTTGGCAGCCTTCTGCCTTCACCCTCACAGGCACTATAGGGAGCACACTTTTCCTGCCGGCCCCTGTGGAACTACAGGAGGCTTCTTGCTCCACATTTCTATTTTGTGTGCCGCCATCAGGTTCTGTCATATGGAGAAGCTTATTGTGCTTCCTTGTGCAACCATCTACTGAGCAAGTCCTCTTGCTACTACATGCTCCTATCATATGACCTCGTCTCAGACAGTTAAAACACAGTCCCTTATTCCTTGCTAGCCGCATTCTATCCTTAGGAGGCAAGTCCTTAAACTGCTTACAATCCCACAGCCTATGGTTACCCTTGCACTGGAAACACTCTACATGTAGTTCAACAGGCTTTGCAGTGGAAGATGTAGAGAAGGAGCCCTTTGACTTCCCACCTCGAGAAGGCGTGCTTTGCTCACTCTGACCAGACATCAGCTCTCCATACACCGGGTCATTAACTTCCTGCGCAGCCTCCTGCACAAAGTACATCAGATCCTCAAATCTTGGGATTCTGTCCTGGCGCCGAATCGCTCCAACTCTGCTCAGCCACTTCCCTTTTAAATGGAAAGGCAGTCTCTCCGCCAGTGGGAGAAGCACCTTCTGAGGGGAGAGTTCCTGTTCGAATCCCATTGCTTGAAATGACATAAGGCAGACACTCATGTCATCTGCCAGCTCTCTTAGACCTTTCTTGTCACGAGGGCCAATCTGCTTTCCAGATGTTATCTTCTTCATCCAGGAGTCTGTGATGACAACTGGGTCTCCAAATCTTTCAATCAGAAGTCGCTTTGCTGTTGAATATCCTTGTGATGCGTTCATTAATAAGCAAGGACTCAAACGTCTCTTAGGTTCCCCTCGACAATAGTATAAGAGGCGAGTTAGCTTCGTCCTATCTCCGCACGAACTAGAGTCAATGTTGTCCTCGAAACTCCGCCAGAACTCCCAAAATTCTAGGGGATTTCCGTCATAAGGCGTCAACTCGGCCTTAGGCAGCTGCATCATCTCCCAAAGACGGCGTTGCTCCTGTTGTCCTTCCTTCAGTAGGGTGACTACATCGGAATCATCACTCATGGTCAGCGGTTGTCCATGGTCAGACCTATCTGCTGTGATAGGCTTACACTTCGTAGACTTAGTAGGAACAACAGTCTCTGTCACCACCTTGCCAGGAGTGTATGGTAAGGTTTCATCCTGTTCTTTCTCAGGAAAGCTTATTCCTAACTTCTTATTCTCAAACTCAAGGTATATCTGTTCTTCTGCTTCTGCAACCCTGAGCTTCGTCTGCATCGATAATCTCAACTTACGCTGCGTTAGTTGAAATTCCTCAAGTTCTAGCTGTTGGCGTTCTTCTATAGCAGCTGCTTCAGCTGCTAGGGCTGCCTTTCTGGTCATAGCTTTCAACATGGCTGACGAAGCAGAGCTAGTATGGCTGACACACTGACTCACCGAGTCTTCAGGATTCACCTCCAACACATTTTCTTGTTTCTTTTCCTGTTTTTCATCTTCCTGGTTGACCTCAGACTGCCCATCAGCAGCTTGAAGTTTACCTGCTGCACTCATCCTGATGAAGCGTTATTGAACTTGATGTTGGGGACACTGTGACGATAAATAATCAAGCAGGATACAAAGTTCTAAACCCAGTATGAGACCACGCTGACAAGATACTTCAGCACGTATCAGCACGGTTCAATCTGTAATTGAACAAAACAAATAAAGGAAACATCCAATCAATACTGGAATACATGTACATATATGCTTATCAATGACATTATTTGTTACAATAATTATCCATCTTGTCTGGTCTCAATCAATAAATGCATAACTGAATATGAATTAACTTGTTTGTGTCAATTATTTATGTGTCATATCCAAAAAAAACCTCTCCTGAAACA
This sequence comes from Strongylocentrotus droebachiensis, assembly GCA_035222895.1. Lineage (NCBI taxonomy): Eukaryota > Metazoa > Echinodermata > Echinoidea > Camarodonta > Strongylocentrotidae > Strongylocentrotus > Strongylocentrotus droebachiensis. The sequence goes on along the minus strand of JAVYIG010014522.1, from coordinate 15,358 downwards.
ATATCTGATCTTAAATACAATTATTTGATACAAAAGGCTTGCTTGCTTCTATCCTAGCACTGACTTTCAAATATGTAAACAATAACCGGTCAAAGCAATGCTCTCAAAACCCTAATTTCACAACACAAGGCCCATGTTTAGCTTAGCAAATACTTATAAACAATGTATTCAAAGCCTAACTTTAATCTCCCTAAATGAGACATTTATTTATTATTCATCACTAATAACCAGCTTGAACATTTATATCAACCTTGTAAGAAATAATATGCTTCAGCTATCATACAGCCTTATTTATCATGGCTCACTTCATAATCTTGTCAACTAACAAAAGAGGCGTGACTACTTTCGGTCACTAAACGTGTACAGTGCATGCATGCATTACTTGCACGTATTATGTATACCACTGCTACATTACGTACTTCAATACAAATCTTTCGCAACAAATTTACATCACTAACCATCAACATAATTAATAGAAATTATCACTGATTATCACTCAACAACTCTTTAAAGGAATAGCAATGTAATTGTCTACTTACAACGTTGGGCTCATCAAAAAGAATTAATTAATCATCACAACCTCACGGTCGTCCGACCGTTCCAAACAAGGAAAATCAGTGGCATGCGAAGAAACGCCCTCAATAGTCAAATACATGTCAATTCCCCCAAAAGCCTCGTCTATGACGTCAGCATTTCCCGACCTATCGTTACCTTCATATCAGACACAGGAGAAAACTTCCTGTCAGTAACAGTTGCCCTATAGTCCTAGGGGGTAGTTGTCCTCGGGGGCAGTTGACTGGGGTGGTTATCCAGGGGGTGGATGTCCAGGGGATAGGTGTCCGGATACGAGTACTAACATACATGCAAATATTTCGAGGGAAGGGAAACTGTATACTTTTTATATTTTTGTTTTTACTTGATACATTGCAAGTACTGTCGGTCTATTTTAGATTACTGCCATTTCGTTTTAAAACAAACACGCACTTTGGCATTCATCACCGTGTGGATAAAAAGATAAACTGATTAGCAGAATATCCCCAAGAACTGACCTATTGGTGAAACCTCAAAAGTTGCCAGAAGGCCTATGAGACAGACATGTCGGTCTCGTGGGCCGTTGGTCTCGTCAAGAAGATTTGCACATTATTAGTCTAGTGAAACCGTAGATAACTTTTCAGGAGGCCCACTAGACAAAATAGTGTCTGTTTCGTTGAATCTCGGGCCATCGGTCTCGTGGGCTGCAGCTGTTTAATGACGATCAAAGGCCAGCACAATATCAGCACGGTCTGTTTCAATCATATTAATTATAAGAACTATAGTGTATCAGAAACGCGCAATATCCTAAACCAGTGGTTATAGTCGCATTCTCAATTTTATTTACGTGACCGACCACTGTTGTATCTGCAATCTTCTTTTGGTGGAAAAACAGATAAAAAGAACAATCCACAGTGTAGTGCATCTTGTTTAGTTGTGTCATATATGTATATAGTAACACAGTTTTCTATTAGCAGTGTAAAATGTATTAGATTTTGTTTTGTATAACAGAAGTAGTGTTTGGAGACATAATTAACTCGCAATTATCATCTTTAAATATCAGGCGACGCCAAAGACCTATGTAACTTGTGTCCATCGCAGTATATATATGCTATCATTATCACCACTCTATATGTGTTGTAAACGTCTAGAATGTCGGTTATGTCGAATTTACATGTACATTGTATATTCCGGTTTCCCAGTTTTTGAATGCAATAAAATCGAAATAAATACATAAAGAACAATGATTGTGAACGGTTTTCGTTAAAGATTCAATATGTAGTCAGGGGCGTCTCCCCCCTCCCCCCCCCCCCCCCCCCACTTGTCAGGATATTGTCGGTAAAATTGCGCTGCCGTGGGGAAAAAAGAGAAAAGGGGAAGGGGGAAAAAGAGAGGGAAAGGGAAAGAAAAGAAACAAAGAAAATGAAAAGAAACAAAGGAAAAGAAAGGAAAGAAAGAGAAGGAAAAAAAGAAGAAATGAAAAAGAAAAGGGAAACAAAAGAAACGGGGGGGGGTGAAAGAGAGGAGAGAGAGGGGAGGTAAGAGCCTGAGAGAGGAGGAGTGGGAGTAAAAGAGCATATCGAAACGTTGTATCATCCGCTCAATCTGACTTGCGTGCATAGAACAAATAAGCATTTTTCCATGAAAAAGTTAATTTGCTTATATGTGCGTTTCTTTCAAGCATTGGGGCGCCCGGAAGTCACTCGGGTAAAATTTCATAAAGTATAATATAAAAAGACCATATGCAAATTGTCTGTACTTTTGTCGGAAAAAATACATTTATCCAGCACAATGTCGTCTCTTTTTGCGTTGGAGAAGAGCAAATAGCGAGTTTCAATCACACTTTGGCCGCTCGCGCAAGCTCTCACTCGTTTCGCTGTGGTTAAGCGACTTTGGGGCAAGCGGTTAATGAAAATACTAATCGTTAGCTTTCTTCTGGTATTAAACTTGATTTGATTGATTGTATAATTTTGTCGGAATACAGGAATAAAAAAGGCTCGACCAAAAACTTATCAGTGTCTGAATCGACCTTTTGACCTTAAATTCCCTGATGCAAGCGCACTAATGACGTCATCTTCGCTAAAACGGTGTCTTTTATCGTAACATGCGACACTTTCACAACTTGGTTTATACATCTTTTTTAATTATTAGTAAGATGTAACATATTTTTTCTGATATCACTGAAGTTTTGGGTTTTATTTAATGAGTCATTTTAAAATAAGAGCCATTTTACTGTTTTAATTTACTGGATCGTACCATTAAAGTCGCAGGGTAGAAAGATGCATTTTCAAACCGCGCCAAATTTAATTTACGTTCCGACATTCTGTTAAAATGGGTTCGTGTTGTTAAGAATCCACTGATTTCTGCTCCAACAAACGTCCACATGCGGAGTCGTTTATCAACTAAAGTATTCAAGTTTATGGATGCTTCCTATAGCTTCCCAGGTGTTTGTGTTGCTGTTGAAGCATTTCATTCACCTGCTATCATTCTTTCTACTTCAATTGCCAGAACGCAAATTTCATTTTGGTTTTATAGTTTCATCGGAGTCGTTATCAATTATGTATTCAAATTTATGAATGCTTCCTCCCCAGGTGTTTGTGGTGTTTATGCATTTCATTCACCTGTTATTATTCTTTGTACTCCAATTGTTAGAATACAAAATGCATTTTGGTTTCATAGTTTCATGCAATAAGTAAGTCAATAAAAGAGTATGTTCTACACAATAAAAACAATGTGTGTCCCTATTGTACAATGTAATGTCCCCTCATTTTGTTATAGTTAATTTACCCATTCACATAATGGAACGTTTCCATATGGAGGGGGGGTGTTGGATGGAGTCGTCTCGTCGAGAGAGCAAGAAAGACACGGGTAAATATGTTGCTGTGTCGGGTCAGCTGTGTCGGTATTCTTGCTCGATCCTCATATATCAATCAGAATTTTGAAGTCGACAACATTGTTTTCCCTACGAACTGTCAAGCGCGTAGCCAGGATTTCATTTAGGGGGCGGTAGTGAGCACGCGAAGCGTGCGAACCACTTACAGAGCGCGCGTAGCGCGCTCCCTAGGGGGGCGGGTGCTGGGAGGGGGAGATCCCCCCCCCCTCCCGCGCGAAGCGCGGAAGCTTTGCGTTTCATCAAATTTTTAGAGAAAGAAGACGATTCGTTGGACCGTTCTCGACTCTTAATCCTTATCTAAATTCAGTTTCTTTTTTCGTTTCATTAGAGAAAGAAGACGATTCGTTGTAACGTCCTCGACTCTTAATCCTTGTTTGAATAAAGTTCCCCTTCCTCCGCGGGTAGCGCGGAAGCTCTGACGTTTCATTAGATTATTAAAGAAAGAAGACGATTCGTTGTACCATTCTCGATCGACTGTTAATCCTCGTCTGAATTCAGTTCCCCCCCCCTTCCGTGCGAAGCGCGGAAGCTTTGACGTTTCTTAAATTATTAGAGAAAGCAGACGATTCGTTGTACCGTTCTCGACTCTTAATCCTTATCTGAATTCAGTTTTCAACCCCCCCCCCTCCCGTGCGAAGCGCAGGAGCTTTGACGTTTCATTAAATTATTAGAGAAAGGAGACATTTCGTTGAACCGTTCTCGACTCTTAATCCTTTTTTCTTTTTTTGGCCGGCCTTTTTTTTGGGGGGCGACCGCCCCACCGCCCCCCCCCCCCCGGCTACGCGCCTGCGAACTGTGATTTTTTATCCGCTGCGACGACTTCTAGAATGACTACAACTAAAAAACTTTTATTTTCTCGAAGTTTCACTTTTCTATAATATCACCTAAAGAAATCAGAGATTTAAACTTTTCGGGGAAACTGAGTTCAAACAAGGATTAAGAGTCAACAACGGTTCAACGAATCGTCTTCCTTTCTCTATATGTAAATGAAACGCCAAATGAAACGGGGAAAACTTCATTTAGACGAGTCGAGAACGTAACAACGAATAGTCTTTTTTCTTTAATAATTAAAGGAAACGTCTAAGCTTCCGTGATTCGCACAGGAGGGGGGGGGGAACTGAATTCAGATAAGGATTAAGAGTCAAGAACAGTACAACGAATCGTTTGCTTTCTTTCATAATTTGAAGAAACGTCAAAGCTTCCGCGCTTCGCGTGGGAGGAGGGAATTAGAATTCAGACAAATTAGGGTTAAGAGTCGCGAACGGTACAACGAATCGTCTGCTTTCTCTAATAATTTAAGGAAACGTCAAAGCTTCTGCGCTTCGCGCAGAAGGGGGAAACTGAATTCGGATAAATAGGGTTTATTAAGAGTCGAAAACGGTACAACAAATCGTCTTCTTTCTCTAAAAGTTTAAGGAAACGTCAAAGCTTCCACGCTTCGCGCGGGAGGGGAAAACTGAATACAGATAAATAGGGCTAAATATAAGTCGAACACGGTGCAACGAATCGTCTTCTTTCTAAATAAATAAATCAAACGGTTAAGCTTTTCGCGCAGAAAGGGGGAAAACTGAATCCAGACAAGGATTAAGAGTTGAAAACGGTACAACGAATCGTCTGCTTTCTCTAAAAGTTTAAGGAAACGTCAAAGCTTCCACGCTTCGCGCGGGAGGAGAAAACTGAATAGAGATAAATAGGGCTAAATAAGAGTCGAACACGGTGCAACGAATCGTCTTCTTTCTAAATATTTTAAATCAAACGGTTAAGCTTTTCGCGCGGGAAGGGGGAAAACTGAATCCAGACAAGGATTAAGAGTCGAAAAGGGTACAACGAATCGTCTGCTTTCTCTAATAATTGAAGGAAACGTCAAAGCTTCCGCGCTTCGCGCAGGAGGGGGAAACTGATATCAGATAAATAGGGTTTATTAAGAGTCGAAAACGGTACAACGAATCGTCTGCTTTCTCTAATAATTGAAGGAAACGTCAAAGCTTCCGCGCTTCGCGCAGGAGGGGGAAACTGATATCAGATAAATAGGGTTTATTAAGAGTCGAAAACGGTACAACGAATCGTCTGCTTTCTCTAATAATTGAAGGAAACGTCAAAACTTCCGCGCTTCGCGCGGGAGCGGAAAACTGAATTCAGATAAATATGATTTATTAAGAGTCAAAAACGGTACAACAAATCGTCTGCTTTCTCTAATGGTTTAAGGAAACGTCAAAGCTTCCGCGCTTCGCCAGGGAGGTGAAAACTGAATACAGATAAATAGGGCTAAATAAGAGTCGAACACGGTGCAACGAATCGTCTTCTTTCTAAATAATTAAATCAAACGGTTAAGCTTTTCGCGCGGGAAGGGGGAAAACTGAATCCAGACAAGGATTACGAGTCGAAAACGGTACAACGAATCGTCTGCTTTCTCTAATAATTGAATGAAACTTCAAAGCTTCCGCGCTTCGCGCAGGAGGGGGAAACTGAATTCAGATGAATAGGGTTTATTAAGAGTCGAAAACGGTACAACAAATCGTCTGCTTTCTCTAAAAGTTTAAGGAAACTTCAAAGCTTCCGCGCTTCGCCAGGGAGGGGAAAACTGAATACAGATAAATAGGGCTAAATAAGAGTCGAACACGGTGCATCGAATCGTCTTCTTTCTAAATAATTAAATCAAACGGTTAAGCTTTTCGCGCGGAAAGGGGGAAAACTGAATCCAGACAAGGATTAAGAGTCGAAAACGGTACAACGAATCGTCTGCTTTCTCTAATAATTGAAGGAAACGTCAAAGCTTCCGCGCTTCGCGCGAGAGGGGGAAACTGAATTCAGATAAATAGGGTTTATTAAGAGTCGAAAACGGTACAACAAATCGTCCGCTTTCTCTAATAGTTTAAGGAAACGTCAAAGCTTCCGCGCTTCGCCAGGGAGGGGAAAACTGAATACAGATAAATAGGGCTAAATAAGAGTCGAACACGGTGCAACGAATCGTCTTCTTTCTAAATAATTAAATCAAACGGTTAAGCTTTTCGCGCGGGAAGGGGGAAAACTGAATCCAGACAAGGATTAAGAGTCGAAAACGGTACAACGAATCGCTGCTTTCTCTAATAATTGAAGGAAACGTCAAAACTTCCGTGCTTCGCGCGGGAGCGGAAAACTGAATTTAGATAAATATGATTTATTAAGAGTCAAAAACGGTACAACAATTCGTCTGCTTTCTCTAATGGTTTAAGGAAACGTCAAAGCTTCCGCGCTTCGCCAGGGAGGTGAAAACTGAATACAGATAAATAGGGCTAAATAAGAGTCGAACACGGTGCAACGAATCGTCTTCTTTCTAAATAATTAAAACAAACGGTTAAGCTTTTCGCGCGGGAAGGAGGAAAACTGAATCCAGACAAGGATTAAGAGTCGAAAACGGTACAACGAATCGTCTGCTTTCTCTAATAATTGAATGAAACGTCAAAGCTTCCGCGCTTCGCGCAGGAGGGGGAAACTGAATTCAGATGAATAGGGTTTATTAAGAGTCGAAAACGGTACAACAAATCGTCTGCTTTCTCTAATAGTTTAAGGAAACGTCAAAGCTTCCGCGCTTCGCCAGGGAGGGGAAAACTGAATACAGATAAATAGGGCTAAATAAGAGTCGAACACGGTGCAACGAATCGTCTTCTTTCTAAATAATTAAATCAAACGGTTAAGCTTTTCGCGCGGGAAGGGGGAAAACTGAATCCAGACAAGGATTAAGAGTCGAAAACGGTACAACGAATCGTCTGCTTTCTCTAATAATTGAAGGAAACGTCAAAGCTTCCGCGCTTCGCGCGGGAGGGGGAAACTGAATTCAGATAAATATGATTTATTAAGAGTCAAAAACGGTACAACAAATCGTCTGCTTTCTCTAATGGTTTAAGGAAACGTCAAAGCTTCCGCGCTTCGCGCGGGAGGGGAAAACTGAATACAGATAAATAGGGCTAAATAAAAGTCGAACACGGTGCATCGAATCGTCTTCTTTCTAAATAATTGAATCAAACGTCTAAGCTTTTCGCGCGGGAAGGGGGAAAACTGAATCCAGACAAGGATTAAGAGTCGAAAACGGTACAACGAATCGTCTGCTTTCTCTAATAATTGAAAGAATCGTCAAAGCTTCCGCGCTTTGCGCGGGAGGGGGAAACTGAATTAAAATAAATAGGGCTAAATAAGACTCGAAAACGGTCCAACGAATCGTCTTCTTTCTATAATAATTAAGTCAAACGTCTAAGCTTTTCGCGCTTTGCAAGGGGTAAACTTCATTCAGACAAGAATTAAGAGTCGAGCACGGTTCAACGAATCATCTACTTTCTCTAATAATTTGATGAAACGTCAAAACTTAGGACACTTAGGGCTTATTAAGAGTCGAAAACGGTTCAACGAATCATCTACTTTCTCTAATATTTTAATGAAACGTCAAAACTTCCGCACTTTGCGCGAGAGGGGAAGAACTGAATTCAGATAAGCATTAACAGTCGAGAACGGTACAGCAAATCGTGCCCCCATGTTCACTGAAAAATCGTGGGTTTGCTGCACGATCAGCGTGAGGCCTCCATGGAATGCCCGTGCGGGGATTGTGCAATGCCACCTACAATTTTTCAAATTTGTTTAACTCCCCGCGAAACAAAATCGTAGTCGCGGAGCCCGTGAATCCGTACGAAAATCTCACGGCCGCCTCCTGCCTCCCCACGGCCGGAGGCCGCACGGAAAAGGGGATACGGGCAGGATACGGGCCCCGTAGACTAATCGCAAGCGAAATGTAATCCAGGCATCAGTTGACGAAATAATTCGTATATTTATGTCGAGGAAAATTACCATTTGCGCATACGCAAGTACTATAGATAGTCCATATGAAAAACAATTTAGCCTTCGGCCCCGGGTTTATAGGGTTAAATTTGTAGATATTGGGACGTTTAATTTTGTCGGTAATCGTTGGCCTCTATACACCCCCACTAAAAAAGGTCTAGCGACGCCCCTGTATGTAGTTGTAGGCCTACATGTTATAGGCGTCAAGGTAATAATAATAGAGAGAGAGAGAGAGAGTGGAGGGGAGTATAATAGAGAGAATGAGAATAAGAATGAGAGGGAGAGGAGGAGAGGACATTTTGAGCCTTGGTTAGTTTTGAACCTCTCGTACCACGCGCTCCATTGTTTTGTGGCGTATCCTGGAGACAGAACAAGGGGGTAGAGAGGATAGAAGGGTAAAGAGATGGGGAGTAGTGCACAAGATGGAGTAGGATGTCAATGGTATTTTGAAAAACGCCCTATAGGGCACAGTTTCGAAAGACTATGTACAGGTTTTGGCATGTTACGTTTATTATGCGTGCAATCTCAAGGGGAAGGATTTTAGCACAACAACTCGAGTGGTGCTCGGGTCTCGATGGCGTAAACAAACTTGATTATCATGATTGGTAAGTCGCACATGTATTCTATGACCCTTTTCGATTATAAAAGTTATAATGAGGCTGCTTTAATATTCGAGGCATAGTTGTTTTTATAGGCTTCTGGGGAGCTAACATCGTGCTATCACTCCTCGGCACGCCTCGGGGCGATAGCACGATGTAACCTCCCCTTAAAGCATAAAAAATAACTACTCTCATAGCAGTCCTTCTTACTATACTATTGCCCAATTCATCGCCTGGAAGCACATAGTGAAAACATATTACAATGGCGCCAAATTGCAGACAAGAATACATTTTAAAAACTTATTTTAATTAAGGACTGAAGAATTATGATAACCACAGTCAATTTAACATCGTCATCAGCAACGGAATATGAGTGGGCAGGATTGCTATGGCGCAAAAATTTATAAACGTACTAATGCAAATGTGTAGCTTGGGTCTAGTAGGCCTACATGAAGGAGGGGAGGGGAGATTTACACTGCATTCCGTGTTTCCTTCGCGCTTTAACCATTCTTGCTCCCTTTCTAATGTTGTACCCGTTTACCATTCGACCAGGACATGTGTGTACCGCTATGCCTTATAGTAATAATGAAACTTAAAACAACATGTTAAACCCGCATAACTGTATTTTGTTGCTTCATTATAATCTCTATGGTCTCTTAGTTTCGGGGTTTGCGTTAATATTTTGTTGTTGTTGCTGGTAGTGTTTTCTTTTTAAGTAGGCCACAAGTGCCCCTTTTTACATAGGAAAACTGCCCATTTTTACTTTGACAAGTGTCCCTTTCTTTGTAGGACGTACTCCTTCTCCTTTTAATAAGTTCCCCTTTTATTTTGACACGTGCCCCTTTTCCTTGTGATTGGTGCCCTTATTTTTTTCTCCATATAACAGCCCCTTATATTCCACCTTTTCATCTGATAAGTGCCCTTTAAGTGCACTTTTTCCATCGCAATAAGTGACCTTTTCCATTCTCATAAGTGCCCCTTTTCGTTATTTCATCTCTAATAAGTGCCCATTTTATTTTGACACGTGCTCCTTTTATTTTCCATAACTTAACCATGGAAACACATGTTAAAAGTATATGCAAATCAACATACTATCTTCTGTACAATCTCAGACGTATCCGCAAATATTTTGATCAAGAAAGTATGAAATTGGTTGTACATGCTCTTATCACAAGTAAGCTTGATTATTGTAACGGGTTGCTGTTTGGAATGCCTGATTCTCTGATAGCTAAGTTACAAAGAGTCCAAAATGCATGTGCAAGACTTGTCTATCGTCGGTCGAAATTCACTTCAACCACACCTCTTCTGAGAGAACTCCACTGGTTGCCAGTCCGTCAAAGAATCTCATTCAAAATATTGTTAATTGTCTATAAATCATTGAGTGGTCAAGCCCCTAATTCCCCCCTAATTACATCACAGAATTACTCCAACTCAAAGTCCAATCACATAGTCATAGCCTACGCAGTTCCACAGATAAATTATTATTTCAGATTCCCCATGGCAAAACTAAAATAACTCTTGGGGACCGTGCTTTTGCTATTGCTGCCCCCAAACTATGGAATAGCTTGCCAATAGAAATACGAAGCACTCCATCTCTCAATGTTTTTAAATCCAATTTAAAAACTTATTTGTTCAACTGAGAGATCTTATTTAATTTGTAGAATTTAGTAAAAAGGAGCTCTTAACCAGCGCAGCTGAATATATTTTGTATAAAAGCTGCGCTATACAAATTTATTATTATTATTATTATTATTATTATTTTGACATAAGGCTCCCCCCTTTTCCTTTTTATTAAGTACCCATTTTCTTTGAATAAGTGCACCTTTTATCTTCATTATATGAGCCCCTAAATGCCCCTTTTCCCCACTGATATCTGACCATATTAAAATCTGATAGGTGCCCCTTTTCCTTCGACAGATATGCCATTTTGCTATTTTCCATTTTTTTTTCCCTCCAGGATATGCCCTTTTTGTTTTTGTCCTCCTATTTTTGAAAACGCTCCGCCGCCCCTGACCAAGCATCATTCAACAGACTCTTACGTTTTTTTGTTAATCTGCTCCATTGTATTTAATAGGGACCTTCCGCATAGATAGAAAGTCACCACAGAATGCAGTCCTGAGTAGAACTTCAGTCATGACATTGTGGGTTAAGTCTTGACCTACGAAATATTATATGCAGCGCGTAGTGTACTGTTAGCTAGGTTAACCAAATGGAATAAGCGCATGGCCTGATCACACATCCAGCTCCAGCGAACAGATCAATCATCAACAACGAATGATCAATCGCTCTCAGCTCAACTAGACCTAGTCCAGCTTTCCTTTGTCCGGCTGTTATTTTAGCGTCGTCAACGATGATGTCAAAAACAGTTGTTCTACATCTTATGCTGATAGTGTTCGGTGCCTTCCTATGCTTGGATTTCGGCGGTCAATCGAAACTTGCAAACGGAACACAATGGAGGTAGACTTCTACTAATAAAACCTGGCTTAATCCAGTTATACTCATAGGCCTAGGTCTACTCCATAGAGATATATCTATGCCTTGGTCTACTCCTACTAGATCTAGTAGGCCTAGATCTATCTAGACTAGTCTAGGCTATAATATGGTATTTTGATATGAAATTTAACAAATGCCAAACATTGAAGTTAAAATTAGCCTAACTTTAAATTAGTTGATGAATGTTATTGTTAACCTCAGTCATAAAAAGTAAATAAGGAAGGTGGATTTCATTGTCGTAAATAAATGTTTACTTTTTGTAGACGTCTAGATCTAGACTAATGTCTTATAAATTATGGGTTAGAGTCTAGGTCTAGTTATCCAGACAGTTTAATTGCAAACAGCTCAGTAATTTGCAAAACTGGAAGTTCACGGCAACTTTTCAGAAATGTCATTCAAAGACTTGTGTTTGACATTAGGGTCTAGCATAGATCTAGATCTAGACTCTAAATGACAAATAGGTCTAAGTCTAGACCTATTCATGAGGGATAGATCTAGGCCTACTGCTAATTTGATGCACATTTTTCCTAAAATATAGTTTAAAGTCAAATGCTACAGCTTTAGAACCTCTACTAGAATCTAGATCTAGTCTAATCTAGACTCTAACTTAGATCTAGGCCTATTTTTATGTAAAACTAAAAGTAAAAACGTCCAGACCCCCCCCCCCCCCCCATCGTTAACGTTGTAGAGGTCTAGATCTAGATCTAGACCTTAATATAAATGCAAACTAGATATAGATCTAGGTCTAGACTAGATCTAGACCTAGTCTAGATCTAGTCTAGAATCTAGGCAAACAATTATTTATGGTAGGTCTAATTAGATTCATGTCGTTTTCTTTGTTCTTTTTTAAATCTTTTTAGTGCAAATCAAGATACTTTACCGGAAGAGGCCATTTTTTTTTCAACAAGATTACCTGTAGATCTAGACTCTAGACTAAGTAGATCTAGATCTAGATCTATTAGTATTTAGTCTAGAGGGGTAGATCATGAGGGATAGATCTAGAGTCTACTGCTAATTTGATGCACATTTTTCCTAAAATCTAGTTTAAAGTCAAATGCTACAGCTTTAGAACCTCTACTAGAATCTAGATCTAGTCTAATCTAGACTCTAACTTAGATCTAGATCTAGGCCTATTTTTATGTAAAACTAAAAGTAAAAACGTCCAGACCCCCCCCCCCCCCCCCAATCGTTAACGTTGTAGAGGTCTAGACCTTAATATAAATGCAAACTAGATATAGGGTCTAGATCTAGAATCTAGACCCCCCTAGGCAAAAAATTATTTATGGTAGAAGTCTAGATCTAATTAGGCCTAGATTCATGTCGTTTTCTTTGTTCTTTTTTAAATCTTTTTAGTGCAAATCAAGATACTTTACCGGAAGAGGCCACTTTGTTTTCAACAAGATTACCTGTAAGTATTAGTATTTAGTCTAGAACTCTTGAAAAAAAGTCAGGGCTGTCAACCCTCCCGCATTCGGAGGTAGTCTCACACCACCACGCTTATTCTCCCGCAGTCCCACCAACTCGTAGCGGGAGACTCCCGCCACCACGCCCTTCCTCCCGCAATCTCCCGGTTTATGAAAAAACCTCCTGCCATACTCGTATCGTATGGAATTTATTTTTGCTCAACGGGGGAGGGGGGGGGGGGGGTAGTGAGCACCTCGATTTTGTTTTCTTACTCAACAGGGCATTCAGCTCCTCTAGACCGAACATTTATCTCTCTTTCGTTCGTTAGCCCATGGACCCATTACGGATGGACATTCGACGTGATTCTTTCTTTGATCCAATGATAGTCACCGCCTTCTGATTATGTGCATCTATTGGGTTTTGTTTGGATGGTCTGCTTATTAAATTATTAGAGAAAGAAGATGATTCGTTGTACCGACTCTTAATCATTTTCTGAATTTTCAAAAAAAAAATCTTTGTCCGATAAAAAGTCACAGTTCGTAGGGGAAAGAAAAATTGCCGGTCGACCGAGGTAATACATCTCACCGACTTCAAACTTCTGTATTGATATACACTGTCGCTCATAAAGGTGGAATATTTTAGTTTTACCCCTATTTATGGAATTATTTTAAAAATTATTTAAAAATAATAGATCTAGATAATAGTATACATTCTCAGATTTTATTGAATAATAATTTGCCAATGTGTGTTTTGCGGGACTGCTAAAGCATGTGCATGCTACTATGCTTATTAAGTAGGGGACCTAGACGCCCTCAAGTCATAAATGACAGTAATGAGGATTAATGCCCCACAAAAGGGCACTAATATAGCACATCGACACGGTTTTGATCCTGGGGTCTTACAGTTACGAGGCCATTGTTTTGTCACTAAACCATGACTGTACGCAGCGGGGGCCTAGGTTAGGGGGCAGTTTCCATAAATAAAATAAAAAACAGAAAATGCAATACATTTTCAATAATTTATTGCATTTTACCCCGGTCCCCAACATAAAAAAAATCCTCTGGACGGCCACGCATTATGGCTCAAGGCATGGGCACACAGAAGATTTGTTTATGTTGGGAACCGGGGTAAAATGCAATAAATTATTGAAAATTTATTGCATTTTCTGTTTTTTTTTTAATTAATGGAAACTGCCCCCTACCCTAGCCCCCGCTGCGTACAGTCATGGTTCAGTGACAAAGCAATGGCCTCGTAACTGTAAGGCCCCAGGATCAAAACTGTGTCGATGTGCTATATTAGTGCCCTTTTGTGGAGCATTAATCCTCATTACTGTCATTTATGACTTAAGGGCATAGATCCCCTAGTTGATAAGCATAGTAGCAAACACATGCCTTAGCAGTCCCGCAAAACACACATTGGCAAATTATTATTCAATAAAATCCGAGAATGTATACTATTATCTAGATCTATTATTTTTAAATTATTCTTAAAATAATTCCATAAATTGGGATAAAAAAAAATATATTCCACCTTTATGAGCGACAGTGTAGTACACGAGGATCGAGCAAGACTACCGACACAGCAACATTATTATCTATGCGTATCTTTCTTGCTCCCTCGACATGGCGACTCCATCCAACTCCTCTTCTCTCAGGCTCTTAACCCCCTCTCTCTCCTCTCTTTCATCCCCCGTTTCTTTTGTTTCCTTTTTCTCATAATTTGTTTTCTTTTTCCATTTCTCCTTTTCTTTCTTTTCTTTTTGACCGTTCTTTCCTCTCCTTCCTTTCCTTCCTCTTTTTTTCTCTTTCCTTTTTTTCATTACCTTTTTTCTTCCTCTTTTCTTTTCTTTCCTTTTCCCTCTCATTTTCCCCCCTCCCCCTTTTCTCATTTTCATATTCATATTCAAATTTATTGTCCAATGATTGGAAATTTGTTTCATTTGCATGTCAGTACAAGATCATTACACATTATAAACATCAATAAGATACAGATGGGTACAGAGTAGAACATTTAACTTTGACATAGGTAACAACAAATGTGATAGTTCAACATGCAGACTAAAATTCGATTCATAAATTCAGACTAAGTAGTTAAATTCAGTTCAAGTTCGGATTAAATTCATTCGCAATTCAGATTAAATACAATTAAAGATTTAGACCAATTCAATTCGTAATTCAGATCAAATCCATTTCAAATCCCGATCACATTCAATTCGTAATTCAGATTAAAGTACAATTAACAAAATCAAATCACATTCAATTTATAATGCAGACTAAGTAATAAGATTAAATTCATAGTTCGGGTTAAATTAAGTTCACAATTCAAATTCAATACAATTCATGATTCAGACAAATTCAATACATATTACAGAAAATAATTCAATTCAGATCCCGATCACGGACAATTCATAATTCAGATTAAATTAAATTGACAATTCAGGTTAAATAGATTCATAATTCAGATTAAGTACAATTTATAATTCAGATCAATTCAATTCGTAATTTTCCCGACAGCAGCGCAATTTTACCGACAATATCCTGACAAGGGGGGTGGGGGGGAGGGGGTCGCACCCCCTAAATCCCCCCCTTTTTAGCGACGCCCTTGCTTATGATATCTAAAATCTGTTAATTCT
>JAVYIG010014521.1:0-41047 GCA_035222895.1 Strongylocentrotus droebachiensis | reverse complement strand
CAAAAAGAGAGAAAAAAGGGACTGGTTGAGGGAGGGAAGGTGAAATTGAACAAAAGAAATAGCTGAAATACAAGAGAAAGATAACTAAAAGAGAGAGAAAGGGGTGGTTTAGGGAGGGAAGGGAAGGGTGAATTTAAACAAATGAAATAGCTGAAATACAAGAAAAAGATAACAAAAAGATGATTGATTGATTGATTTTTATTCGACAAGCTTCCAACATACAACAATATACAATAATAACAGATCAAAAATAAGTCAGCTTGAACAGGATAACCCACGAAAGCTCGAGAGCTTATTTCCAGTGGGGTCCCTTACAGACATGTATAAAATTAATAAGTTAAAATAGTAATATTTACAGACAGATGTGAAAATTAAAAGAACTACTTATTAAAGATAATAATAATAATAAAGATAAAGAGAGAAGGGGGTGGTCGAGAAGGGAAGGGTGAATTTAAACAAACGAAATAGCTGAAATACAGGAGAAAAGACAACTAAAAGAGAAAGGGGGAGGGAAGGGTGAATTTGAACAAAAAATAGCTGAAATACAAGAGAAAAGATAACTAAGAGAGAAGGGGAGGTTGAGGGAGGGAAGGGTGAATTTTAAGAAAAGAAATGCATGAAGCTGAAATACAGGAGAAAGATAATACTACTACAAGAAGAGAGAGAGCTTGGGATTACGAAGTGTCCTCTAAAATGACTGGCGAATAATTATACTCCTTTATAATACATTTTAAGAGCAAGGGGTTGAATATTTGGTTCTCTTCATAAGATATAACAGTCCATAACTGTCTTGCTCAGATGCTCGCAAGTGCTCTATAGTCGCGATCATGACTTTTTCTTCTCATCGTCGCTCTGTCTACATCCTCTGGCGAACTATACCTCCCATGTTTCCTCTTTGAACTTCTATGACATTAATAACCTAAAATAGCATTGAATTGTCATCGAACCCGTCCTTATATAATTTCGCAAGTTGTAACCAAAAATGAGTCTTAACTGTAATCAATACGCCATCTATAACTTTGAACGTCACTATTACGTCATACTTTATTATCATATAGCTTGGGCATTATTTTGGTAACCAAGAGCGATGGGTATTTCTAGAGTAATAAGAATCGACCTCATAGCAAAATGTAAAGAGCGGTCCTTTCTTTGATGGTGTATAAAAAGCGCCAAAGGGGAAATCGAATCGCATTCTGCTCAATGTAGCTATATATACACTCAGATGAGGAAACGATGTATTGATTTTGGAAGTGAATCGCCTCTGGATCGAAAACTCAGTGATGCAATCATTCCAGACAATGAACTTAAATAAGAAAAGTCAAATCAAGATGTCTTTTGAAATGTTTCTAGAAACTTTCGTGCCTGAAGGGGCGTCAGTCCACTTTCCGGAAGACAGGAGAAGAAAGATACATTGATTGGAAGGATGTGCTAAAACACAATTGATCGTAGTACCATTATTGGAAGGGGGTGTGCACAACTGCCCCCTTATATTCGTCTGCTATATTAAACACGATCAAATTTAATAAGGGCAGTCATGTTCGCACATTTCAATAGGTGACGCACAGACCCAGGCGCGGATCCAGGAATTTCTTAGGGGAGGGGGCCCAATTTGTTTATTTGTTTTGCTCCCGAAAATTTGAAAATCGCGCCAGCCGAAAATTCGCTCAGTGGGGGAGGGGGGGGGTAGTGAGCACCCCCCCCCCTCCCTTGGATCCGCCACTGCACAGACCTCTATTCACATTTGATTGTTTCAAACTCTTTGCGAGGGCGTTGTTTGCTCACAAGATCATGCCTCAAAATCCATAGATTGTATTGGAGCAGCAAAGAAGAAAATACAGGTATTTAAAATTGTTATTGGAAGTAGTGATATAACGGTCACGAGTTAGGCATAAGCGTTGGGCGGGAAAATGTCAGTGGTAAAAATGTCACAAGTAAAAAATGTCCGGAATTAAAATGTATAAGATGTAATAACGTCAGAGCCTTCAGAGGTACAACACCCAAAGGTCAAATGGAATTCATTCCACACAAAATGACGATGTCAAGTTAACATGGTTATCTCTGTGACATTTTAAGTCTGAAAATATTGTCAACCTCTGATATTTGTACTCCTGACGTTTGTACTTGGCACGCGTATGTGTAAGCCTAACTGAAAATTAGGAAATGTTAGGATGTGCACGTTTATATGGTTTTCTCATAAATAAGCAACTTACACAACGAAACGTTCTCATCAAACCTTATGGTTGAAGAATGAATTATGAACAATTTGTTGGCACATTTTTCTTCTTTCTCATTCTTTCCTTCATGACTTTCGATTCATTATGTAACCGGCGGATCATGGACATCCGGGGGAGGGGGGACATCCAGGGGCGTCGCTAAAGTTGGGTGTGGGGGACCCCCCCCCCCCACCTGTCAGGATATTGTCGGTAAATTGCGCTGCTGTCGGGAAAAATGAGAAAGGGGAAGGTAAAAAATGAGAGGGAAAGGGAAAGATAGGAAAGAGAAGACAAGAAAGAAAGAGAAAAAAAGAAAAAAGAGGAAGGAGAGGAAAATAAAGTAAAAGAAAGAAAAGAAAGAAAAGGAGAAAAGGAAAAAAAGATGAAATAAGATTTTAAAAAAGGAAACAAAAGAAACGGGGATGAAAGAGAGGAGAGAGAGAAAGAGAGGGGGGTCGGAGTAAGAGAGGGAGGGGGATGTTGGGTGGAGTCGCTACGTTGAGGGAGCAATAAAGAATCGCATAGATAAAATTATATAACGATATCAATGCAGAAGTTTGAAGTCGGCGAGATGTATTATGTCGGTCGGCCGGCGATTTTTTTTCCTATACGAACTGTGACTTTTTATCGGACAAAGAGACATTTTAGAAAATTCCGACAATGATTAAGAGTCGGTACAACGATAGTCTTCTTTCTCTAATAATTTAATGAAACGTCAAAGCTTCCGCGCTTCGCGCGGGAGGGGGGGGGGGGGGGGGAGGGGGGAACTGAATTCTGACAAGGATTAAGAGTGAAGAACGATCCAACGAAATCGTCTTCTTTCTCTAATAATTTAATGAAACGTCAAAGCTTTCGCGCGGGAGGGGGAAACTGAATCCAGACAAGGATTAAGAGTAAAGAAAGGTACAATGAATCCGTGGATGACCAACTCTATAAATGGTTACATTGGTTGAATATTAATAAATAAATGATACAATAAGGGGGGAATAATCGCGTAGTTGTGCGTCGGCAGCCATTCAGCCCTACAAACATGACAAAAGCCCAACAAAACGTTGATGAACACTATTTGCTTGCTTGTCAGTTATTTTGTGGTTAAATAAAGAATCATCTAAAAATGTGATGATAACGTATACAAATGCACGGCTTCCATTGTCTGCGTATATAGGCCTATACTCTGAATGAATATCAAGTCCATCAACTCACATTAATTGGATCCAGTTTGAAATGGACAAAAACACAAAAATTACATACAGTGAGAATTATAAAATCTTCCTTGCAAACTTCAGAAATTTTAGAAGTCAAATAAGGCCTCCATTCTGTTGGAGATGAATTCTCTCCAAATCAATAAAATTCACTCCAATGTAGCGGATAAATTTCTCTTTTTGAGAGCAAGACTCCCTATCTAATCGACACCAATTTAGCTTTTTACTTGGTATTTGCCATGTTAAACTTTGTACACCGAATATATACGCTGTCATTTTCCTCAATTCAGAACTGACTAAGGCACATCGGAATTAGATTTAAAATGAAATTGATAAAAATCAATATTTTTTAGTGACAAAGCTAATTGGGCCTTAGTATATTTTTGTACAATTTTCCACTTTTCAGACATCTTTACTTTTAACACATCTATTTATATGTTTCCGTCAAAACCATTTTAGGAAATCCGTTGACATTTTAATATTGCATCCCATGGAAACATTCATGGATGGATCTATATTATGGATATGTCTTATTTCTTAAATCATATAAAATTAATTCAGACAGTGAAAGAGAGAAAAAAAAGTATAAGAGAATCGGAGAGATATGGGAATAATTCGAAACCAATCCAAACCGCAAAAAAAAAAATGCGTGCAAATAAAAGAATCATACTCTAAAATAAAATATCTGTCTTGTGATGGCGCCAGATCATTCAGCGACACGGACAAACCGAATTGATTTTGTTGTTGTTGTGTGTGTGTGTTTTTTTTTTTTGGGGGGGGGGGGGGGGAAGGGGGGGTGGAATACTTTCACCGGCTAGTGAAGAATAGATATGTGTGATTGTTACAAGTATAACCAAAACAATTAGCAAGAATTAGATACATGAGTAAATAAATAACTGAATGAATAATTACATGTAAATAGATAAATAAATGATTTAAAAAATAGAAAATGCACGAATCACAATATGACGAAATTTATACATGGAAGATCGGGATGAGCAAAAAATGGATGCATATTGCATAATGATGAAAATGATTGAACAATAATTATTATATGGAAGGTGATTATGTTTCAAGACTTAATTGAATGAAAAATGTTTGGATTGATGAATAAATTTTGAAGTAAATGGGGATCCCGATCAACAACAAAATGAATGTTGCACTCTCATTTGACATCATGAGTTCAAAACTTTTTGTTTGTACTCAGCTCAGCCTCAGACGGGCTCAGGACTAGGAACATTATTTTTATTGGAGGGGGGGGGGTGGTTGAGGCATTCCCTTTGATTGAATAATTATGAAACACTCCTGATAATAACCTTAAGTGAGAAAAAAAATCATAAATGATCGATAAATGAAATAAGAAGTAAGAACAATATTTATTTTAAAAAATTCTCACACGGCCTACCGTAGTACATTGTTTGCATGTGTGGCTTACCATATGACCTGTAAATAAATTCGAAGTTGAGGGACGCCGCGCCGCGACGGTGTTGTAAATTGAATATATTTTACTCAATCTTTCTAAACCCTTTATCGACCATGGCATATCCAGGTTTTGTGGAAAATATAGCTTCATCTCTTGTTCGGGAGTATTTAAGCCGAAAAGTAAGTTTAATTTTAATAGTCTTATCAGAAGTTTTAGAGCGAATTTTCTTACATGTCGCGATCGCGCACAGGCACAGCAGCACATTCTGCTGCACTGCTGCAGCTCACGCTGGTTGCTAAGCTAAGCCTACCGGCCAATGGAGCAACGGGGACGCTACCCGTGGCCTGGCCGTGGTGATATGACAATCTCAAATTTTGATGTCACGTCGGATTGGCGTGCGCTACAACTTACAAGTTGAACTGAAAAAGAAGTCACAAGAACAACGAAAACTTAATTCCCGCAAGAGGGTTTACAAGTTATTTATCAAAAAAAGCAATCCGCCAAAGAAAGTCCAAACTCCAAAAAGAATTGATGATTGCATGCCATGAATCTGATGATTGAAATTTGAAATGATGAATGAATGGCAAAATTATCATAGTCTACAATTAATCATAGATGATTAGATCATGTCATATATTAGGTCAAGATCTAGACATAATTCATTACAGTTTGTAGATCTAACTCAGTTGGTGTCACTTGCACTTTGTAATCACAATTTTGATGATATTTTCTCTCAAATAAAGATTGCCAGACAATGGCCTTGTCGCGTCGGTAAGTTGATATTTTTTCGAAATGGACGTAGACTAGTCTAGATCTAAAACGCTGCAAAATTTTACTTTTGTTAATAATAATAGTGTAGGCCTACTTCATAATTTCTAACCAGATATCAATTCTCATTGCCATAGAATAAAAAAAGCACTGGTAAGTGGTAACATAGATCTAGATCTATAGCATGGCTAGGAAATTAAGGAAATAAGAATAAGAAGAAGAAGGAGGAGGAAAGGAAGAAACTGAAGTTGAAGATGAGTAAGATCTAGAACTAGAAGAGGAATTTTGGGATGAAGAAAAGAAGAGCAACTAGACCTAAGTCAAAGAGAAGAAGTTAAAATAAAACAAAGGAGAATTAAAGAGGAGAAGAAGGAGGTTGAAAAATAGAGGGTCTAATAATGCTTTGACTCTTTAATTTCAAAAATGTTTTCCTTCCAATTACAGATTTTTTATTTTTCTTTAAAAGACTGTCATTTACACTCTTCGTTTTGCTTCTCCACCATGCAGGAGTGCAAGAATGCATTGAAAGTAATGGACTCTGAGATGCCAAGGACAGAGGCGAGTATTGGTAACAGATCCCAGCTAGCTAAAGAGGTACACATTGAGAAAATCATGAGGAAAAATAAGGTAAGTGTTACCGTAAGCCTTCCCAAATCTCATATCCCCATTGTCAACATTATGCACAGCACAATGCCCTCCTGAAATAGAACAATCTAATACTCACACATGTAAGACATGCCTGTTTACACACTCATAACTTTATCAGGCTACTGCCTAAAATCACAAATTAAAGTAGGAAAACATGAACTGGTCTTGGTGATATAAAATCCATTTAAGCATGGATTTTACTTGCACTGGACTTAGCACATTTTACTTTAAATTGACAAGTGCTTTGTCCATACACCATTTCTGCACTTCATGGCACTCTTTACATTCACCCGCCTCACCTACCATCCCAGTATAGCTTCCTGAGTGAGCTACCAAAGGGATTACCCAACCAAGTACAACTGGTAATCTTCCTACAGATCTTCGTGATAGGCTTCATAATCATAGGCCCTTTAAATATTAACAGAAGAAGGAGAAGAAGATCATCTTGCTATTTATGAACTGAAAGTAAACAATCTTGATTACATTTGTGTTGTGTTTATCAAATTGTACATGAGATAATTTAACCAGTTCCCACAGGATCCTGTCAGGTATATTATTGCCTGGAAATCAAAATGTATTTCTTCCTGTCAAGTATTTATTGCCTGTAGATAAAAAAATATATATCCTTTCTGGCTTTTCTGCTTGCAGGATGCCACCGAGCCTTATCGATCCATGATTGAAGTCATTGTAAAGTTTCTGATTGAGAGAGGGTCAAACAGTAAGGACAACAGTGAGCGTGTCCCTGAGCAGCGATCCTCCACAGATCTTAGCTCACCAGAGAAGAAGAGCTCACCGGAGAAGAGGAGCTCACAATCATCATCACGGGGGAAACAGAAGGAGAAGTCTGAACAGAAACAGCAGAGAGTGAAATCTCCCAAAGCCAAGGACAATAGTCCTACTGGTAAGCAATATTAGTATCACAAACGTTAATAGAATAATTGTTTTGAACTTTTATCCAAGGTTCTTGCCTTTTTGTAAATATTATGTTATATAATTCCTTATCTCTTTATTAAGTGTAAAATAGGAAGCTGTGTGTGTATTCACCAAACCTGTCGACTAAAATAGTCTTGGTTCATTCATGTTATTTCAGCAGTACCACTAGCTGTATGTCATTATCACTGTTATCACCGATGTCACTGATATATCACCCCTATTCCATATTGTGCAGAATTCACCGGTCTACCTCAGTCAGATGTCAGTCAAGGATCGTTGGGTCGAGAACCTACGATGGTGATCACGATGAAAGACCGACCCAACGTGAAGCCAACCGACCTCCAGCTTGCCAAAGATCTCCAGACCAGTACTTCACAAAAATCCACTGGTTCTGATGAAAGCAGAAGCAGATTGATCTCACCTTCCTCCTCCTCCTCCTCGTCTTTGACAAGGAAGATGGACGACTCTGGAAAGAAGTCCACCTCTCGGCCGGGCAGTGCTTCTAAGAGCAGAGGTTTATCAGGACCAATTACCAGTAGTCTTGATGTGAGTCAATATCAGTGGACCCTCACTTTATTTAAGATGAAAGATACACTTCAGTTTTAAAGCCCACTACTTGTAGCTACTTGTAATCAATGTCTAATCGGTGACCATTGGTCCCCCGTGATCCTTTTTCTTACCGTATGTATATTGAGAGCTGATTTGATGAGATAACCACCTGTCAGTGACCATGCAGGGAGGTCTATTCCCTCCTGGCTAAACTAGTGCAGTGGGGCTTTAATTTTAAGTTTAATCTCCATCTAAACTGTGTACACTTCATGTTATAGGACCACGATTTACAAATCAGAAAATCAGTATAAAGTGGTATTGAATGTGAGAACTATTTATTGACTATTTTGTGTGTCCTGTCCTGGTGATCTTGGGACTGTACATGGCCCATGGGTAGTTCTCAAGACACGCTACTTTTCTTAGAAACAATCACGCTGCAGTAATACACTTCACTATTAAATTGAAATCCTAACTTCAACTCTGGTCCCAACACTACAGTATATACCTAATGCTAACACTTGACCTAACCTAAAACCCAACCTAAAACTCCATTGCTACCCTACCTTAACCCTATACTTTTGATCACATAAAGCCTTGACCTATTGTCACCAAAGCAAATGGCTATCACCTTGGTGCTATGCAACCATGTCCCCAAGAGTAATCAATATTTGTACAATATGTTTATTTCATTTTAGGCTGGTGAGAGAAGAAGAGGCCATAAGAGTTCAAAGACACCGGCACTCTCCCTGACAGCAACAAGTAAGTCTGCGACCTTTGAACCTGAAGTATCCTCCTCTGGCTTCGACCTTTCACCCCCGAAAAAGACGACGTCATCTTCAAGTCGTGGTCTGCTCAAGAACTTTGGTTTTGACCTCTCACCGGAGAACACGTTGGGGTCAATGGAGGCTCCTGGTCAAGCTACGCAGGGAACTTCTCAAGGGTCAGGAAACGAAAAGACCAATGGACATCCCTCTTTGTTGTCATCGCCGTCAACAAAACCTGATAGGTCTTCGAGGCATAGAAGATCGATTGATGATAACACAGAAGTCAGTAGACCAGGAAGCAGATCGGGAGGTAGCTCTAGGTACGTTCATTAGTAATTATAATGATGGCACACATGTCCGTCACGCGTAACGCTCCTTGACCTTCATCGATATTACCCCGGTCAAACCTTGCGGCCAAATATGTGGTGCTCAGGCATATCGGGTACCCATTTACACTTGGATGGATAGTGGCAGGATGAATTAATGTCGTCAGAAAATTTTGGTTTGGGACTGTCTGCTAATGTTTTATGCTCTAGGACAAACTGGGGATTTCATTTTCAAATAATATAAGCCCTTTACTCGTAGGCACCCAAGTCGAACATGGGCTCTGTGCGAGTTCTATTCTATGCAAGTGAGTACACTTGCGTTAACTCTGCTACTCGACAAGAGATGTTTTACTGTTAATTGAGAATGTAATGAAAATTGCAATATCTCTTAAAGAAGAAATGTTTGAAGCTCCCATTTTTAATACAGTGTGGTGTAGCCACATGGAACCCTTTACACCAAGAACAAAACATTTTTTGTTCATGAGTACATCTTAAAGGCCAGCTGCACTAGTTTGGCCAGGGGGGATTAGACCACCCAGGGTGCTCACTGACAGGTGGCTATCTCATCAACTCAGCTCTCAATTAACATAAGAAAAAGAGGATCATAGGGACCAATGGTCAACGATTAGGCATTGTTTTCGATATAGAGGGAGCAAGTAGCTACAAGTAGTACAGTGGGGCTTAAGGATTATACTCTAACTGTGCACTTCCATTCTCCCCTTGTTTTTTCATTACAGGAAGGGCCCATCTTTGGATACGCCATCAGTGAGCAGTCAGAAGAAAGAGGTCTCCACGCTGGGAGACCTAGAGATGGGGGACGTAGATGAGCTTGAAGATGAACTCGGAGGCATCCAGCTTGGCTCCTACACACCAAGCAGCAAGAAACCCATCGATTGCAGGTCAATCACTCTACAACTAGCAATGGTAAGACTCAAATAATAATCAGTTCTTTTATAGCGCACAACACATTATGATATAATGTCCCTATGCGCTTTCAGAAAACACATTGATACTAGACCAATCATTTTTTAGCTATCAATATTAATACCATTGAACCTGTATGCAAAGAACATTAAAGGGAAAGTAGAAACCGATGGATTTCACACCCGTTATGAATGTGCTTTATTGTATACAAAACTGGATTTTTCTTAGGAGAAAGAGGACCCCATATATGGTAAAAAGTTTTAATAAATTTTCTTATAACTTTTCTTGTATCGTTTCTCTCACTTCTTTACCCTGTTTTTAATGAGAGATAATTCTAGTGTAAAAATGTCAAAAGGACAGAGACAATTTGTCCCATTTGACAGGTGTGATGTACATGTACCGGTATGCTTTAAAGCAGAATATATATGTGTTTATCATATTTTATTTATACAGCAATTAAAGACTCTTCTGTTTGGTCAAGGGACTGGGTGTTTTAATGATGAGTGGAGGTTACAGGGACTGTGTTTCAATGAGTTATCCGACATCTCATATGGAATAGTGCAACACAAGGTAATATATTGATCATGATATTAAAAATAAATAATGTATTACTGTTAGATAACAATATGTAATTTTTACATTTGGTGCATGTTATGATATCATGCATTTAAAGCATTGGTAAGCTCTAGCAAATGTAAATACAGTTGTAATAATTGGTTCAACAGAATTAATGAAAATAGTTGGAAAACACTTGCTATCGATTCAAAAAATAAAGTGTTGTTTTATTGTAAATTAAATGTATGTAAGATACCAGGAGTAAGCAACTTATGGAACATAACATTAATGGGTCATGAATTTGGTTCAAATGAACATATTGGAAGCATATGCGATTTTACAATATTCAATGATCGATGTCCTGGTTGAAATCGAGTCTTAAGCTTTAAAACAATCGTTTCTTGACTACAATCCACCGATTTGCTATTCCCGTTTGGAAATTATATATCAGACCTGCATATTCTGAGATTCTCATGGTCGCAGCTACCATAGAATGGCCTTAGGCGCTATTTGAAATATTTGAAATTTATTGGTAAATCCAATTTTCAAAATTTTCCAAAACTTTGCATTACCTTTAAGATTGTTAAAATTTACTAATGGCCATGAATAACTTTACAACATGAAGAAAACATATGTTGCTTTTATCTATCACTCGAACACAATTGCACGTTGATTTAAAATAGGATTTTACACGAAATGACTGAGTTTATTGTTTGTTGATTTTTTCTGAAAGGGTGGTCCATGTGGTCTGCTAGCTTCAGTTCAGGCATGCATGCTACAGAGGCTACTATTTAGTGAAGGTAGCACCCCGATGACTGCTGCCAATTTGAGGCAGCTACCTGAAAAGATGAGAGTTAAATGTTTGGTTCAGGCCATCTGTGATATTGTGTGGAGAGCAGGACAGAAGAGAAATGCAGTCATTGCATTGTAAGTATATTTTATTTTGATTCTTAAATTATCAAAGGTACAGTAAAATATTTGTATGCCTCCTCAACAGAGTAACCAGAGGCATTATGTTTTTCGGGGTGGCCGTACGTCCTATTCTCAATTCTTCTCTATTTCAATTTATTGTCCATTGGAACTTTGTTTTGCTCACATTTTACAAACGTACAAAGAATCAAAATCATGATCGCGTTATCTCAAGAAACGATTGACAGGTAACCATCAAACTGTATGTTGGTGAGCCAATGAACTGATTAAATTTTGGGGTCACAAGGTCAAAGATCAAAGGGTCATACATGTACAGTATATGAAAAATAGCTTGTAACTATGATTAAGAACTTCAATTTCAAAAATTGCTTCTAAGTGTTTTGGTTTGTAAAATCGCTCTATGCACAGTCGAAGATCCATCTAGTTTTAATTTCATCTTTAATTTGTGTTTTTGTGCCTTTATTTAAAAAAAAAAAATTGATTAATTAATTTATGCACACAATATAATTTCTTCTCTTTTAGACCAGCTATTAAGCCCCATTTTCCAGGCGGAGGGCGTTACAAGAATGATGGGCTTACAGAATCGGTAAGTCCCTGGAAAACTTTCATCATGGCTGAAATATGACAACATGTGTACTATGTAATTATGCTATAGACGGTGGGAAGTGTGTTACCTTGAAGACATATACCCCTTTCATAGTGCTTCTATGGGAGTCACACCGATGAAAATACCGATAGAATTTGCCTTACACTGTATGTAAACAAAGGTGAAATCGCCGCTTTCCCTGCTGACCCTTTCATACTGCCGGTGAAATTCACTTGCTGTGGCGAGCCCCGGCAGGAAGTGGGAGAGTTATTGCGCAATTTCTTGTTAGCTGCTGGAGTGCATTTTTTTTAGGTACAACTTGCGTTTAACTTTGGAGACATCCATGTATTTGTATACCAAATTGAATAATATTTCTTGGCTGTGTTCACACTTAAACTTGAGTATTTGTTGTTGCCTTGTGTTTCAGATTAACTTGAATCTGTTCCAGTCTAGAGATGAGCTTGCAGACTTTGTCCAGGGAAACATTGGTACATACACAGAGAGCAGGGGAAGAGGATGTATTCTCCTTCTCTACTCCACCCTCTTCTCCAGAACTATTGACATGTAAGTACAGTCAAACCTACTTAAAGCCTATCAGCACTAGTTTGGCCAGGAGGGAGTAGACCTCCCTGCGTGGTCACTGGCAGGTGATTATCTCATCAAATCAGCTCTCAATTAACATAAGAAAAAGGAGACCATAGGGATCAACGGGTACCGCTTAGGCATTGTTGGCTGTATAGAGGGCGCAAGTAGCTACAAGTAGTGAGGTCCCGCATTATGTGGGTTTTCTATGTTGAGAGTGAAATTTGGGCCTTATTTCATAAAATACATTAGAAGTGACAAGTTTAACATTAACTGGTAAAAGCTAGTGAATTCCTTGCATTTGATTGGATGTAAGCAAAAGTGTCATAGAATATTGGCACTTGTTATTAATAACAAGTTTTATGAAACAGGGCCCCAAAGGCCCCTGATGTAAATATAATTCAACTGTGTCTGAATCATGAGCCCTCAAATCAGTACGGATACTTTGACTCATTTTAAAAAGGTTGCAAAAGTGGTGCAATTGTTCATATCTGTTCATATCTGTTTTGGAATGTATTGAAATGCGAATTAATTACCTTGATGGTATTGGTTATAAACTGTAATAATCAATGTTCAATAGAAATATTGGTGTTGATTTACAGGCGGAATCATGTCCCTCTAATATTAAGAAATAACTTTAAAATCATAGATAATTATAACCACAGTATAAATGTCACATTTAGATTTTTTGGGATGAAATTTAATTGCATTAGGTTGTTTTGAATATACCTGATGATTGAAGAAAAGAGGAATATTTCTCATGTGATATTTGGAAGGACATAATAAAGATTTGGTAGGTTTTGTTTGCATCACCTACATCCCTCCCTGAGGACCTAAAGCCGTTGGTCCTCTGGTTGCTTACTAACAAGCATTAATGCTTTATTAGCAGTCAAGTAAAATAACCACCACAATAAACGACATTGTATCTTGTCTATTTAAAAAGAAAGAAAACAAATATTGATATATTTCCTCTTTTTTTCTTCTTTCTTTAGGGTAATGGAAGACATGGATAATATTGAGAACACATTACTTGGAGCTCATGGATACTGTACGCAGGTATGTGAGTAATTTTAGAAACTTTAGTAAATTTTTGTGACAAACTAGAAGTGAAAACCGATGTCCCACACCAAATACATGTAGGTCAGCAGTTCAAGTCCTGTCGTAGCACTAATGCCCTTTGGCAAGACATTGATCTACATTTGCCACTCTCCACTCAGGTGTTGAATGGGTACCCTGTAGGATGCAAAATTTAATGTGGTTGGATTAGCAAGTGGCGCTTGTAAAATGGCGACTGGCTAGAATGCTCCCCAGGGAGTGGAAAATGTGCATACATTGTGTTGCGAGTAAGCCTGAATCTGATGACCGGGGAACAAAGTATTAGGCGCATTATAAATGTGAGCTATTTATTATTATTATTATAAATGACAATGTCTAATATTCATTCCAGCATACCGGTAATCATTATATCCTGCCATATTTACAGTGTAGAATAATTTTAGCTTTTTAAAAAGTGTATTCAAACTTGAGGCTTAATACTTGTTGCAATGCTCTAATTATGTATATGTATTGCTGGTATCAAGAAAAATATGTTTTTAGATAACCACATGAAATAAATAATTGTGGCATAAGTGCTACTTACACGTAAGTGCTACTTAAGTGCACATTCAGATCATTTCTGTCACCACGGTACTCGTCAGTTAACCGAACTGTTGTCTGGCATAACATCTGTCCCAATTGAAAAATGTCTGATTAAAGATAAAGGTGGGTTCTGGTAATGCGACTGCATTGTGAAAGAATAGGTGTGGAATGGATCAGAAAAAGTTGGTCATATACATGTAGCATGTATATTGTAAGTATTGATGTGTACTGCAAGGTTCTGGAGTCATTAAAAAACATCATAAATTTGGCCCAGTCCTGGTAAAGTAACAATCACTGTACACAAAAAGATGTATATGGGACAACACAAATGGTGTCGGGGCTAGTACTACCTTGATTTCCTTATCTTTCTATGCTCATTACTCAGCCAGTATACATTTTCTTCCAAAATTGTTTGGCACATGACATTTATTTGTAATCTTGAACATTCAGTGTAAGTTTCGTTAAATTCTGTGAAAATTCTTTTTCTTTTTTTACCAGAACTCAAGTTTATCTTTAAATTGGCTACATGTCATTCTCCCATAGGTTTGTTAGCGCTTTGTTCAGTTTCTGTGCCTCTTTACACCATTGCTTGTTCGCCGCACATGCAATTTTGCACAAAACTATAGGCACCAATTGATGGAAGGATTGCTTTGAGCAACACAATCAAAGCTTTGCAAAATTATCCATTTCCAGTCGTGATTAGCTCCAAAAATTTGAAGCCTTTGGTATCTCTTGGTAAAGTAAATTGTGGCTCGCAGAGACTTTTTGTCATTATTATCATTATTTTTATTGCACAGGTTTGTGTTTACGAAGGTTCGCTGTCCCAAAGGTCTGTGATTTCGAAAAAAATCAAATAGGGTTTCTGATTCTCAAGAATCACAATCCTGAAAAAGAATTAGAACCCTATTTCGATTGCGGAATCATGAAAATTGGGAATAATGAACCGCATATCATTTTAAAGTTATGAACCTTCAGAATGACTTACAATTAAAATATGACATCACCTGACACCTTGATAATCGTATGTAACATGATTGACAATGCAGTAAGAATACTGTCGTCAATTTCTTTCTTTTCTTTCTTGTTTTGGTCAACTTTTACAGGAGATGGTCAACCTGATAGTGACCGGTAAAGCAATGTCCAATGTCTTCAATGATATTATAGAGCTAGGTACAGGAAGGGACATTACTAGGCTAAAGGGGCTGAGTGGTCGCTCAGACATTGGATTTCTCTCTCTCTTTGAACACTACAAGTCATGTCAGGTATGTACCAGTAGATAATGCATAGTAATTGGATAATGCATAGTAATTAATCAGATAATGCATAGTAATTAATCAGATAATGCATAGTAATTAATCAGATAATGCATAGTAATTAATTAGATATTGCATAGTAATTAATTAGATAATGCATAGTAATTAATTAGATAATACATAGAAATTAATTAGATAATGCATAGTAATTAATCAGATAATGCATAATTAATTAGATAATGCATAGTAATTAATCAGATAATGCATAATTAATTAGATAATGCATAGTAACATGCAATCATTAGTTCTGTCACATACTTTCTCTATCAACGTTTCAATTTAAAACTATTTGGCTATTGTTGTTGTCAATCTAACTGTTTCAACAAAACTACTGATATTCTTGGGCCGGGCAAAGGCATCAAACCACATAGTTGTCTGCAATATGGACATGTATAAACAAATGATGGTAGTACATTTTTTCTTCATGAAATACTTTCTTTTTGTTTTTTTGTCAACCAAATGCCCTAAAATGGTGATCAATACTTCAGTAGAAAACCTCAATTGAGATTTATGAAGAGTACGAATTTACAAATAATAAACGAAAAAGAAAAAAAAAATGTGAAAGGTGTAAATATTCTCAAAAAGAATGAAATGCTGATAATACTAAAAAAACAACTAACTACCGGTACTTGTAAATAAACTATAGGTCCTAATATGGAAATACCACCATGAGGATGGATATTTCCGCATTGGAAGTGTGTCATGCGTGGTTGTAAGTTTCCTATTTAATGAATTCCTTTTTTTCTTGAAATTCCTTTTTTCTGCCATCATGGTTCCTTTTTTGGTTGCACAAGGTTGGTAGCTTTGTACATAGTGGATTAAATAATGTTTGAATATTTTCAACCCCATTTCTTTTTATTCTTTTAAATCATTGAACAACAAAAAAACTCATTTTAGGTCGGAACTTACTACAAGACGCCTCGTTTCCCGATCTGGGTTGTGTGCAGTGAGAGTCATTTTAGTGTGTTGTTCTCACTCAAGAAGGAGCTGATTGGTGATTGGAGGATGGAGAGACACTTTGATCTCTATTACTATGATGGACTTGCCAAGCAACAAGAGGAGATTAGACTCACAGTTGGTAGGTTCTCTTCCATTTTTTAAAATTTTTGTTACGTTTTAGCCCTCCATAGGTTATTTTATTGAGTCAAACAAAACATTTTACAGCTCAATCAAACAAACAAACAGATAAACATGTGTTGGCGCCCTTCTGCTGTGCGCATACCCATATATTCTCTTATTTTTATGTATTAATGAGCCATAATGTTTGTCCTACCTAGCACCAATTAATGTATGCGATCCTCATTCTGACTATTGAAATACAATTATTGGTAACAGGCGAATAAAATAATTTGAAACTAGGCACTTTACACAAATTTGATTACATTACAAAAACTGTCTATTGGTATCGTTAATCAATGTCCCTGTGATATTGGGTGCTTTAAGAAAGATGCAATGTCCCCAAGGGGCGGAGCCTAATCTCATTTGTTTAATGCGTCTGTGAGCACTCCCCTTCGTCTAGGAGTTTAATGGCTAGGATTCACAATTTTAAATCTTCATTTACATAACCTATGGTCTAAAATTAGCACAAAATATGTGCAATACAGTAGTCAGAGTTCCAACATGAGACATGCGCATGGCAAGGTACGCTTATTTTGCGCTAATTTTTAAACCATGGGTTATGTAAATGAGGGTTTAAAGCATGGGTTATGTTAACCTCCTTTGTGAATTTGGGCCAGTATGTCTATGGTGCTAATACAGATGGTTATTGATCTTCTTCTTTGTAGACACTACTCAGACATGTCCTCCTGCAGATGGTGATGATCTCATACCCCCGCTGGAACACTGCATCAGAACAAAGTAAGTCAATGATATCAAACTGATCAAGATTTGAACCAGTCCAGGGTCCTGTCTTATAAATTAGAGTTGATATTAATCACAACTTTTTTGCGATTGCTTTCAGTCGCAACATTGTACATAGAGATAGGAGACTGCAAACTTGCGATTATTTGGAGGACTTGTGATTGATGAATGGATTGTAATAAATGAATTGAAGTAGATTGGTTTGGATTGGATTAGGTTGAAATGAATTGAATTTTAATTTTAATTTCAATTTCAGTTTCAATATGAAGTTGAAGTTAAAGTTGAAGTTGAGTTGGAATTGAAATGGATTGAATTGAAATGATTTTAATTTTAATTTTAATTTTAATTTAATTTTAATTTTAATTTTAATTTCAATATGAATATGAAGTTGAATTTGAAGTTAAAGTTGAAGTTCAGTTGGAATTGGAATTGAAAATGGAAATGGAATGGGAATTGACAATATTTTAATTATCTTTGTAGATGGCCAGAAGCTGTAGTCAATTGGAATGGATCAGAACCCATCTTATGATCATCTTCGAGTCCTGGACATTCTTCTGGAGTCTTCTCCTGGATAATCTTGACTTAGAGCTGACCATCCAACAGATAATGTGTCACCTGTTGTTGGACACTGAGATGGGACGACTGATGATAAATGCTCCTGTCCTTCAAAGCGATACTGTACTGATGAATTTTTCCGCCCTAGGGTGCTGTTTATTGCACAGCGCTGTCTTATGGTCAACTTGCCAACAGTGGGTAGCCCAATACCTAATTTCTACTTCGAAGACGAAGGACTTGATGCGAGCACCAACAGCACATGCAGCTAGGGAAGCAGCGAGTTGCGGGACCATACTGCTACAGCTGACCTGAGATGACACAAGAGAGGATTTTGCGGTAGTGCTTCTAGTACAGCATGGCTTTAAAGAAAGAACTCCATCCTCTTGATAAAGATAGTGTCTATTTAATAGCACAGACAGAGAATAATAATATGAGATTTGAGGACTCTGCGAAGCATCAGATTCTCATTCCACCATCTACCTTATCCCGGATGGAGAAATCATTAGTTCAGAGGTTTGGTTTTACGAGTGACAGGCGTTAGGGAAAACATCCAGTTTGCGGGCAGAGACTCTAATTTGACAACTTAAACTCAATGCAATAAAATCTTGAGCAGAGCCTACTATTTCAGTCTCTGCCTGTATCAGCTAGGAGCAGCTACTGGGGTGCAGTATATCGACCGTACAGTCAGCATGGTCTCACAAGGTTTTGTGCCTGCAAAACTATCAACTATCTATTACTTGGAAGGAAGTTTCTCAAAGAAAAGTTTTTCTCCGACACCAAACTGAAAGTTCTCCAATTCCTGATAGGCCATGCTTGGAGAAGTCTTAAAAATATGATGATGATGTCACAATGATTTATTGTTCTTTTAAAGTGCAAGATTTCTGCATGACAGTGCATTAAAGACGAAGTCGACTCCAAAGATAATTTGCATTTAATAGATGCAGAAAAACAAGAGAAACAGAGCAAAACAAATTTGAGTAAAATCAGATAACTAATATGGAAGTTATGAATTTTTAAAAAAGTATGGAACAATGGAAATCCTTATACAAATTGCCAATTTGGTTATCAGTTTCTGACGTCATGTCCTCACTATATATCAATTGCTCTATATATTTCAATCCCATTAATTTACCTTTTTATCCCCCAAGACTTGATTTCCCCATGCCTTTGCCCAGGTTAAATGATTTGCATGCATGACATTTCACAAAATCTTTTATTAACTTTGAAGAATTGATACTATTTTTTGG
Source organism: Strongylocentrotus droebachiensis (assembly GCA_035222895.1). Classification (NCBI taxonomy): domain Eukaryota; kingdom Metazoa; phylum Echinodermata; class Echinoidea; order Camarodonta; family Strongylocentrotidae; genus Strongylocentrotus; species Strongylocentrotus droebachiensis. Next base: position 22,031 of record JAVYIG010014521.1, on the reverse strand, counting down.
ATATTGTATATTCATAATTGTTGATTTTTATTTAAATAGTTTATCAAAATTCAAATTGTTCATGATTTAACTGAGAAAAAAATTACTCTATATTTGTGCACCCACACAAAAACACATTACTATCAATAAAACGTGGATGCTGGTGTGAAGAAACAAGATTTTTAGGGGGGAAATGGGAAATTTGTATTATCAATATAAAGAAAACAATTACCGGTAGTGGACAGTGAGGCAATGATGTTACAGACTCATGAGGGAGTTGCCAATTTGTCTCCTGATTTTCAAAGTTTTTCATGTCATTAAGAATTCATAACTGTCTTATTACTTTTCAAATTTTGCTCAAACTGTTTTTGATTGGTTTGTCTGATTTTTCTGCTTCTATTGAAGATAAATTATTTTTGGAGTTGACGTGCCCTTTAATTGTGAAATCTGCTGTGAAACTTTGCTCATAGAAAGAGAAAGACTGCCTGTAAATAAAGTATCAATAATTTGTTGGAAATAGCATTCAGTAATGATATAGAATTATATAATTATAACATTAATTATATCAATTATATAAATTTAGCTCAAAAATGTTAGATATTCCTTAAGTACTTTTGACTTAGATTTTTTTTAAATGATGCAATTATACCTTGTTATGCAAAGCTGGTCTCTTTCATGTACTATGGTAATGAATTTCTAAGGTAATATGCAAGATGATGTTAGTTGTAGACTTCTGGTAAAAAAATATAAATTTGATATGGTACTATGAAGTTGAACTTATTGCATTTAGTATTATGTTCCTCCTTTAATATTTCACATCTGCAGGAAATCTTTACAGCAGTTTGTTATTGCCAGTATCTTGCTATTTATGAACTATAATTTAAGAGAGCCTTGCAATCCTTTTTTCCGGGGGGGGGGGGGGGGGGGGGGGGGGATGCTGACCAAACCTGTACAGGGGCTATCATGGGGCAAAAAAAGGAAGTTTTTATCGATTCCAAATTAGATGAAATAAATGGAGGAGGAGGAGGAGGAAGAAGATTATTTGCATTGATAATCAGTTCTAAATGTCTCTGAAATATATTTGTGTAAGAAGGTACGTCTTACACAATTTTTAACTACTTTTGGTAAATGTTTTATGTACTTATTCTCACTCAAATTAAATGAATTCAATTGTTTTGCTTTCAATTTTTAAATCGTTTATAAATTTATTTTCAATACCAAACATTTAAAACAATTGTTTGGTATATGCTGTTTTTGAAAAAAAGAGATTTAATCAAAAAGTTTTTAATATAAACTATTTCTGAGTGAGAAATATATTTTATTCCAGTTGAAATCCAGAGTATATGTGCCAATTGATATTTCATTTTACCACAAGTGATTCTTAAAGCATGGAGTGAGAGTAATATTCATTACCATCGTCTTATTACAGAATGTGTGAATTATTAATTACATGGAAATGAATGTACCTTGATATGTCAGGAGAGTATATTATTTATTGTAATATCAAAAGAATTGTTGAATTTACAGTACAGTTAATGTTTCTCTGCTTGTTCACAACTAGTTACAAGAGTTTCCTGCATAATAAAAATGAAAACACTTTGACATAATTCGGCTGACTTTGCTTTTGTTTCTGTAGGCGGTCTTGGCTTATCTGCCTTACGTAGACAAACAATCATGTATTTGTACTGTTTAATGTACCGTAAATGATATAATATTTCGATGACCTGTCTGACGATAGATGTGATGGAGGGATTAGTTTATTATTAATTTGGCAATGCCTGTATAGTTGAATTACCCCAAAGTATATAAAACAAAGTGTTCTTGGATTCAGAAATTTGAAGTGCAACATGAAAGAAATATATCAGTGCCACTACTTGAAACCCTTTCCTTTGAAAAAATAACATTGATAATATGGATCTTGATTGAATGAGTGACTGTTTTAATGGATATTGGGCTACTGAATTTGGGAAAATCTTGCCTTATCATCATTATCAACATTGTTGTTGTTGTTAGTAGAAGTATATGTTTTCGCGTCCAAATTCATAAAATTAGCATCCAAATTAACATAAACAATGATTGCTCCTAGCTCAATCTCACCCTTGATAAATGGAAGTACATGTATCCGCTTCTTGCCCCCCCCCCCCCCCCCCCCCTCGATCCTTGCTAGATTCAGCATGATTTGTTTCCAGCCAGTTGAGAAACACTGCGTCTACTGATAGCTCTAGCTATACTTAGGGAGAATTTTTTTAATTAAAGAATGCTTTAATTAAGTTTTCATTTTAGAGCACTTGAAAGGTGATTATTAATACATCAGCATTTAAATACATGAATAGTCAATACACTCATAAGTCATAACACACAGATCCACACAATTATGCCCATGCGGTTGATCGGCAAGTTTGACAGGGGACTCACAATTTTAATTTTTAAATTATTCTTTTTAACATTGATAGGTTGAAAAAAAATTATTTTACTGCTATTTAGGTGTCATCAATCGTCACGAAAGTACCGATTTTTAGTGAAATTAGTTGAGTTTTGTACAGTGGTGTTTGAAATGTTGAGAATCAATAGCACAGCTTTTAATACACAGCCAGGATAGTAATGCACCTATGTTGGCTGGACTAGATTTCTATGGTAAGCTCGGGCTCCGGTCGAGTGGGCGTGCTCCGCTCCCCAAACCCTAGGCGCGCGCGCGCTCCGACGATCGACCGTACCGGCCGCATATGTTAATCATTCTGTTTGACTTGGAGCGTGTAGAAGTATATCATTTGAAGTGAAGTTGGTTCGACTCAAGGACACTGGACATGGCGGCCGTCAAAGGGAATACGAGGGGATTCATATGGAATTTCTGCTTTGGATTATTTTTCGGATGTTGTATAACTTACGCCACAGTGAAATTTTCAAGAATGAACGGGCTGAGATCTTCGCATTTGCAAACATTTTCTTCAGGCTCAAACGACGGGGAAGTGCTGCGGCAGCCCGATGGACATGTTATTGTGGACGACACGAACCGAGTGTTAGAAAGCGAACTGAAACATTTTCAAGATTCTCACCATCATAATTTTGTGGGTAAGACTAACACGAGAGTGATATGACGGAAGATGTGCTCTAGAATAACTGAGCCCTTAGAATCTGTGATTTCTTAAAGATTGAATGACTTCTTTTGTTCATGATTTAGCTTTAAAGGAAAAGACCAGTTCGGGTCATTCGATTGAAATGTGAAAGAAACGTTGTGGAATCGATCAGAAAATATATCAATTAGTAGGCGGTTTCCGGGCAAAATTTGTATCACGTATTAGAACTATTACTAGTCAAAACATATTCTTTCACATGATTGGTGATATAGAGCTTCCATTTCATTTTTTGAAAGGGGGGCGTTTCCCAAACTGGTCTAGGTTATGAATTGTTATGAATATGAAGAGAATGCTCAGTCAGACATTAATATTAAATGACCGTCCAAATCTAAAACTAAAAGTTAAAACGGTCTCACTTTGTCACAACCCTCAGCGCCGGAGCTTCGGTAAAACAACTGTGCGTGGGGGCTTCTAAAAAATCCGTTTCGGTAACATTATTGTTAAATCTGCAAAGGGAGTACTTACAATTTTTACATCATAGGGTGCACGAATCCTCAGGGCATAACAATGATCACTTGAATTCATAATTTGAAGAATTCTTCAATGGGAAAAAAAGGGTTATTCAGAGCCCTCCACAAACGATTCTTCGATGTAGCAGCGTCGATTCAAAATGGCGAAGAGACGGTACGCATGCGCGGCAGAGCCGCAGAAAGTATGAATATTCATGCCATCGAGCGCCGATCGCTCGAAATCGCTGAATATGCACGAGTTGAGAAGGGCCCAGGGCCGCTCTGTTTGTTCGAGTCGTGCATATTCAGCGATTTCGAGCGATCGGCGCTCGATGGGATGAATATTCATACTTTCTGCGGCTCTGCCGCGCATGCGTACCGTCTCTTCGCCATTTTGAATCGACGCTGCTACATCGAAGAATCGTTTGTGGAGGGCTCTGAATAACCCTTTTTTTCCCATCAAAGACTTCTTCAAATTATGAATTCAAGTGATCATTGTTATGCCCTGAAGATTCGTGCACCCTATGATGTAAAAATAGTACTCCCTTTGCAGATTTAACAATAATGTTACCGAAACGGATTTTTTAGAAGCCCCCACGCACAGTTTTACCGAAGCTCCGACGCTGCGCGCCGGTGTTGGAGCTTCCTGGAGTTATCACAACCCTTGATATCAGATAGAAACTGAAGCTTTCGTTTCGGTCAGTGCCCAGTGCAGCTAGTGTCAGTTTTTGTTGTGGGTCGGTCTTCTTCTTCGAGGAGATAATCTGCCTCCTTCAGGCTTCAAATTCTCTACCGATCCTTGCAGATGCCGTATACATGTACATGTATACTCGGCCTGATTGGGGTGTGCAGGTGGACTACTACACCAGGGGCCCCCCTACTCTTATAAGATTAAGAATAGTGCAGTGGGTTCTTAACATCCTATCTGATGGACAGAGTGTTTTCCACTTCTAATAGCCTGCATCTATGATAAAAAGGGAGTGGCAGGCTTCAGTCATCCGCCTTGGTGGGTCACGGTGGGATTCGAACCCAAGGTCTTTGGCAGACCAACTCGCCTCCCTATTCCTACTCCCTATTTAGTAGTCTATTCATTATCATAATTCATATGGCAATAAGTCAAATTTGACTAATATCACCATTCACCAACTGATTTTGTTTATCTTCTTAATATGAACTTCATGGCCCGTCTGATAAAGAGTTACGATTGATCCAACTTAATGGAATGTCCTCCAATCAATCTCAAGCTTACAAGTTTCCCATTAGTCTCCCATCTCTTGTACATACACTATACAATGATACATGTATAGGTAGTTGAGATGAATATCAATCACAAAAAGCTTAGATTAATGATTAATCACATTGTTTACAAGACTGGGCCTAGATCTACACCAGTTAAAAACACATACATGTAGTACTAGTAGTGGGCTCTGATGGGGAATTTGACACCATTCAGGTGTTTATATAATATAAACAGGTGTTGGCGCTTATAGTGACTGTACTTTCGTACCCATTTTTGACCCGTAACTCTGGCGTGGAGATAGCCTACTAAAAGTAAAACATACCCAAAATCAACTAAATCTTCATCAATTGTTCAAATAATGGTCACGATTTAAAAGTTGTTATGATCTACATGTAGAAGATATTTTAAATACCGGTAGAGAGGAAATACATAGGAAATCAGAAGAAAATATGAAAAAAGATGTACTTAGCTCGATAAGAGATCAAAGGAAACAGAAATATAAGATGGAAGAAAGATAAAAACAATAACATCAGGAAAGACATAAATTGTTACATCACTTGTTCTTTCAAATTGCAGGTCAGGATGCCCTTGCTCAAGTCCTTTATGACAAGGTACGTGTTTTGTGCTGGATAATGACTGGACCTCAAAACATTGATACAAAGGCCGTTCATATCTTTGCCACGTGGGGAAAGCGTTGCAACAAGGTGATATTCATCTCTTCTGAACCATCGGACAAGATCCCCATCGTGAAGGTGGCAACTAAAGAAGGGCGGGACTTCCTCTGGCAGAAGACCCGAGGAGCCTTCCAGCACATCTACGACAACTTCCTGGACGACTACGACTGGTTCCTGAAAGCAGACGATGACACGTTTGTCATCGTGGAAAACCTACGCTACTTCCTGTCATCGTACACCCCCGATACGTCGATTTACTTTGGCCACAAGTTCAAGCGCTACGTCAAGCAGGGTTACATGAGCGGAGGGGGCGGTTACGTGACCAGCAGAACCGGGGTGAAGAATCTGGTGGAGATTGCCTTTAAGGATTCTTCCAAATGTTGGGGCATGGACAGGAAGGGTGGTGCGGAAGATGTGGAGATTGGCAAGTGCTTTGAAAATTCTGGTGTTGTTGCAGGGGATTCAAGAGATTCCCTGGAAAGAAATCGTTTTCATCCATTCCAACCTGAAGCACATCTTGATCCTAAAGGCCTCCCTGATTCTTTTTGGTACTGGGATTATATCTATTATCCACGTAATGAGGTAAGTGATTTTCACGAGGTAGTTAAAACCTAATCTCAATCGTAGATGTAGATATGACGTAGCAAAAAGAACATTCCTAACCTCTGCATGTATAGAATAAAGAGGTACTCACATTTGCATGAACAGTGCTAATGCGGTTTTTGTATAATGATGTAAAGTGTAATACGTTTCACTTTTCTGTATCTCATTAACACAGAGCTCACTGCATACACGCAAGTCCTTTGTTGTGTGCAGTTGCTATTCATTTATATGTTAAATAGCGTACAGATTTTTTGGGGTGGTTTAACGCGCCATATCTTAAAGGGGCATGTTCCCCGTATTCCAGAGGGCGTTCAAAATACGTACCCGCTGGCGGACGGTGCTAGCTGCCTATTGACATCAACAGAATACGGCTCTTACGCAGATGGCATGTTCCAAATGCCCGGACAATGCCGATTATCACATACATGTGCCGAAGTAATACCAATCGCAGTTCGGCTCTAAGAATCGGCTGCTGTTTTCGCCCACTTTCGTGACGTCGCGATCAGCAGCAATCAGCTGGCTTGGCGAAGGCAGGCCAGGCCGCGCATACTTTGATTGACAGCTGTATGCAAATTAGAAGTCGACCTTCGGAACCAAGATGGCGATGACTAGAGCAGCGATAACTACACTGGCGGGAACATGCCCCTTTAAGTTTTGAACAAGCCTCAAAAGGGTTCATTTCTCACCAATGTTGGTAATAAAACTCCCATTAACAGCTAATTAACACTGTTCATGAATCTGGGTACCTGCAGAAGTTGCCAATGTTGTTTTGCCACCTTTTACATGAAGCAATACCAAGTGATTTCCAGGCTATCCCAGCTATCCTGGAAATGAAGGAAAATCTGGAAAATGAGTTCCCTTTTTTAACAGTCGGCTAATAGAGTACCGAAGCTGTGACATCATAAGAATCTATGTTTAGAATTTCTGTAATGTTATGAACCAGAGCAAAATAACACTGAGTTCCTATAGGAAATCTATTTATTCAGATGGTCATATCTCAGCCAATAATTATAAATTCAATATATTCAATTGGTTTTCCACATTTTGACATTATTTTTGATGCTCTTTTGGAAAATGAAGAAAAAATTGAGAAATTCCAAAAATAGACTTTTGATGACCTCATACTTCACCACTCCATAGTCAGATACAGAGAAAACTCACATAATTCAGGGAAAAGTCAGAAACTAATTGGACCCAAATTAAAGTAGTTTACAGTCTCTATTATTTTGTCTTTAGTTTAGACATGTACCGGTAACGATGTTGATGTTCCACATTGGTAAAATGACTCTGAAATATTGAGACTCCAACAGGGAAAATACAGGGAAAATCAGAGAAATCGGTAATAATAATAGTTATATAGCGCTTTTCAGGACCGCAGGCCCTCTCAAAGCGCTTTACAGATACATGTATATTATTACCCCAGTCATCAGATTCAGGCTTACCCGCACACAACAATGTACATGTATGCACATTCTCCACTCCATAGGGAGCATTTTAGCCAGGAGTCATTTTTACAAGCGCACACTTGGTAATCTTGATTAACCACATTAGATTTTCGCATCTAATGGGGTATGAAATGCTTAAAACCCTGTCACTCTGATATCATGATATTGCAGTATTACCCCGTCCATAATATACACATAATTTGTTTAATTTTTTAAAATAAATTCTTCATCCTGTCCGCAGGGTTTTGAAGGATGCTGTTCAGACTACTCTATAACCTTTCACTACATTCCACCTGCCGCTCTGTACAACCTGGAATACCTTGTGTATCATTTGCGTCCCTTCGGTGTCGGAACGTACCCATGTCCAGCCGATGTACCTAAAGAGATTCTTAAAGAGGCACGATCCAGGCAGCAGCTCCAAGAACAGCCTCTGGATGATCAGGAGAGGCCACAAGTGGAACAAGCGAAAGAACAGTCAAGCCAAGAGAAACAGCGGGAAGAGGCTCGGGAGAAACAAGAGAGCCAGTCGAAACAAGAAAAGGAATCAAACATCGATAATGGAAGGACGGACGTTGAAAAACCAAAGGAAACGGAACAAAAACCTGTAGAAATAGAAAAAGAAATTATAGATGTGTTAAAAAATGAAACAAAGAAAGGTGATATAGAAGATAAAAAGGACTCTGGTAGTTGATCTAGTATTTGTAAGTGAGATTATTAATAAATTATTTGAATCTAGCTTAGATCTTTAAAATATTTATTGTATTGCAAAAGCACTGTTTTCTTGCAAAACACGTGAAATCAACTTGCATTTCAGATCAAAAAGCAATATACTGGTATCCACTACCTATTTGTGGTGCAATTGCTATGTACAACTCAGCAATGTATATTCATGTAATGTCTTCTGTACTTAAAGTTCTTACATAAACTCATGGCAAAAAAAGTGTTGTTTTTCTCAGAACGCCTGAGATGGAGATATTGCGTTTTGCGACAAAACTGTTTGATTATACACGTACCTGTACTTGTAGATCAAACTGTGAATCTCTCATTTTCAGATTTGTTTGCATTCAGATTGATTTTTTCATGGAAAATGGGGATTGATGTTGATTCTTGGTAGAGTTGTTTGAAGAGCTGTGATTTGACCTTCAAATCAATATTAACAAAGTCAATGGGTATTATGAATCCGATCAAATTTTACATTTAGTGCCGGTGAAAATTCATCTTTTGTAGTGTTCAAATATACAGTGTTAATAGAGGCTGGTTCACGAGTGGTGTTATACTGTAACAGCAACAGATTTTAATTTTGAAGCAACCGTTTTGAAAAAAAATCATTTAAAGTTGCTCATGCATGGGTATACAGAGGGCAGCACACTGAGCCAACGGGTATTACGCTCCCTTGCGTACTAGTATCCCTTTATGCGTACGTTCGTACGGGAGCGTAATACCCGTTGGCTCAGTGTTTGCCAAGTCGCCTCCTTCATGAATGACTACACCCATGCATGAGCATCTTTAACTTACAGGTTTAAATTCATTCTCATTTCTCAACTAAAATTACTTATGAACTATTAGTCATGAAATTGGTTTCAAAATGCATCTAAATATGGCTGAGAAGGCACCAAAAAGCATCTAAGAATCCCATCCAACTTTTCCCCCTTCCAGGAAACCAGTCACTATATTAAAGGACTTTGTGCATTGTGCTCATCATGTGTGCAAAAGTTTACATTCCTCCGGAGTTTCAATTTTAATTGTTTGCATTTTTTTGTTATTGTGGAGTGGATCACCCTGGTAAAAATGAATTATTGCTGAGCCAAAACCAGAAACACTGATAAAATGCCAACACATGTTTGCCTTGCCGAGGAATTCTTCTTTTGATAGCCCAATCAACCTGGGCCCATGTCCATACAACTTTAAAGGTATAGACCAGTTTTGGAAACGCCCCCCTCTCAAAAAATGAAATGGAAACTCTTCTTACCAATCATGTAGAGGAATATGTTTTGACTAATACGTGATGATACAAATTTTGCTGGGAAACCGCCTAGTAATTGATATATTTGGTAAATTATCATATCTATCCGGACTAGATAGAAATCTATAGTCCCATATATATCGTTCTGTGTACAGTGCTTGTAACTTAACCAAGACTGGGCCAAATTTCTTATCATTTTAATGATTCCAGAACCTTGCAGTACACACCAATACTTATATGCTAGATGATCAACCTTTTCTGATCGATTCCACAATGTTTCTTTCACAATGTAATTGCATGACCAGAACTGGTTTATACCTTTAAGCTACCGGTAGTTGTAAACTAATAACACAGGCTATAGTACATGTACATAATGGACAGGCAGACACTGCCTCTACATTCTATCTCTTCTTCACATGAACAAGGTGCTATTTATAGTGGAACACAGATATTATCGTTGAGGCTTGTCTTAAAAGTAATAACAAATATTGCTCACCCCGCGATCCCAATGAAACAATAAAATCATTGAGCAAGGTTCATTATCCTATCATTGAGGTCCGACCTACACGTATAAAAATGATATTCGATTGAGATTACAAATAAACAAATGAGCAATTTAAGATTGAGTCATTTAAGTAATGTTAGGCCTAAAAAAAAAAAAAAAGTTGTATTGCCCTTTGCGACTGACTCAAAAATCTTGAAATCTATGGTCGGCTTTTCATTTTTTTATATTTTTTACGGTTCTTTAGAAAAAAAATGTATAAAAAGCATTCAAAACTGAGAAATATCAGCCCAAAGAGGGAGTAAAAAAAAAAGGTTACTGACCGACCGACCCATGTTTTGGCACCTAAAGGGCAAAACATCTTTTTTTTAGGCCTTATCATTATGGCCAAGGTCTGACCAAGCCTTTAACTCTGATGCACTTTTAGAATTTTTTCATTCAAAGTTGGCAGAGAACAGATCTTTGATGTTCATCGTAAATGTGGTCTGGCACAATTTTTAGTCATTAACACAGTATGTTAAATTTTAGAACTTTAATTCAATTGTTACGGTTAACAGGCGTTCAAATCCAATTACTAGCCAAGGTGACATGTGACTCTAGTACGCCAAGACTTTCTGAACTCTGATATTCAGAAATCTAGAACCCCAAATCAAATCAGATAATTTGCATGTGAAGGGCATATCATAATTAATACCACCATGACGATTTAATTTAAAGACTTTTCATTTTCTCAGGTAATGAATATTGGAAAGTTAATGGGCAAAACCATTTTACTATGTGATCCAGCATAATAAAAAATAACACAACTAATCCAATTTGTTTTATCATGTACTCTCCCACAGTCTTTTAATTCTTCAACACATTGTTACGACATATAAATACAAAGTACAGGTACATGTAGATATTATTTTAGATTAGTTGGATATCTATTTTACAATATATGTATATATACATGTACATGTAGTCTTTCATGGTTTTCCTTCTTACCAGACACATATGTAAATTCTGCCATGGGCACTGTTTGTCATTTGTACCATATTTCAGCATTTCTATCTACAACGTACATTTAATGTACAGATATTAGTTTTTCTTACTGGGAGTAGATGATTGGAGCAATGTTTGTCATTTGTATCATATTTCTGTCGACAACGTACATGTAATGTACAGATATTAGTTTTTCTTACTGGGAGTGCAGTACAGAATTGGATCAGTGTGTGTGCGTTCAATTGGCACACATATTTGAGTCATTTGATTGTTTTGTTTGTTTTTTGTTACTCTTGTCCAGAATCTCTGATGGTGTACATTTCAAAAATGTGAAATTTTATTTGTAAGTGTACTGCTTTATTGTAACGAAAGCAGGTACACATAAGTTCCATATCTTCATTCAAATTTAACAAACAAGTTCCAAGTGAAGAGATGTGAATACATACTCTTGGTTGTAATTAGAGGTCACAAGAAAACAAATCACATGTGTATATATATATATGTATATGTATCACTCGCTGTTGTATGTAAAAGACATGAAAAGATGCAATATTCAGAGGTATTTTTCACACACTTTTCTATACACAATCAGTGTGAAGATTCTCTGCCAGCTGTTACTCCTAACAAAATCACACTCTGTAAGGGCATTGATTTACGCTGCAAGTAAAAACTGTTGAGTTTGATTTTTCTTTGCAATGTAAATGGGTCTTTTAATGCAAATTCATAAGAGATGTTACCCATATATGTCCTAGTCACAAAGTATTGATTTTTTGAATAGCTATCGTAATTTGAAAGACGGAATGCATTTACATTAATAGTTGTTGCTTTATTCAACACGCCTCTAAAATTGTTTCGTAAAACTTGTTATCTATAATAAATGATACATTTCTATTACAACTTTGCTCTCAGCCATTCAAATGCCCCTACTTCAGTAGCTTATAACAGTTATCACTTGATATAAGGCCCTTTTACACACCCCTAACACCATTTTGAAAAACCATTGAGTTTTTGGACTAACATTTACACTACTGTAAAAACCCATTAAAAGCTGTTAAAGTTTTATCATGCCAATTTTTCGGCATGTGTTACTGTAAGCACGGAAGAGAAGATAGTCACATAAGCAAAAATCAGTATCTTACTGAAGTTTGTATGTACGATGCAAATGTTGGTAAAACGCCGGTAGGCGTTTAATTTAAATAAAAACACTCCAGACAAAAAACACACTCCAGAGATCGATTTTTTGAAGTTTGTTTTTCTCGTTGTATTTAGCAATTACCGGAGAGACACCAGAATGTGAAAAAAACAATGATTATTTGTTGCAAATAAATGCAGTTGGTGATAACAAGTTCTATGAATCAGAGCCCAGGACAATAGACCAGTTCACGGTTAGCACATTACTGCAATGACCCCGAATATCCACAGATCTTCAAAACATGAAGAGGTCCCACTTTGTACATTTTAAAAATAATCACTCCTACAGCGATGGAGGTGCTATATAAATAGCCTTTGTTTCCCCTTTTCAAAGAATACTTCCACCTGTGTATCATGGAGTGCACTGAATAATGTTACATAACTTTCATGAGCACGTATCCATTATTTCGTCTCCGTGTATTTCTAAATTTGTTCTGCAATGACCTTTATCTGCTCATGCTCAGACTGCAACCGTGAACTGGCTTATTGCATACATGCCAACTGTTCAGATTAAAGAGGAACATTCCTCTTTTTGGGAGAAGATAATTATCATTTTAATGCAGGTGTTCCTCTTCCTGTACAAATTTGTCTGTAGTATTGAATAGGAGAGTTAGGATTGTTCCTCTTTTTTTTGAAAATAGCATAATTTGTACAGATTTCTGATTTTCAAATGTTGGCATGTATGTTATTGTAGGAAGAATAAACATAATGTTTCTGCAGGATACATGTAGATTCCTCCCTATTGACAGGTCACAGGTGTTGTCTGGTTATATCGATGTAACACCACCTTGTTGGTTGTTTAATCAGAATATTGATTCTTTCCCAGGATGTCCAGTTTAGAAGGTGATCTTTGGGGCTGAGTAATTAAAAATATCAAATTAATTAGAGATTACCAATCACACAGAGACAAAAAATTGTTTACTTTGTAAGGGCCGGTTCCATATGTTGCTTTACACATTCAAAATATGAACTTAAGAGTTTACCTGTACTTCTACAATGTAAACAGAGATATTGCAAATGTAAAAGCAACTTCTGAGGACTAAATATTATACATGACACACCCTGGCCTGGCCTGTAGACTAGTGGATTCATCAGTACACGTTAACATTGACTGGGGGGGGGGGCGCACGGATGGAACCCAAGTTTGTGTGCTGAATCTCAATACTTGACACGTAATGTACATGTCGCTGACTCGGTATGATGTGTGGGGACCAAGAGGCACATGTATAGTATGTATCCATGTGATGAATGCATTCAAAAAAGGAAAAAAGGGATGTTATGTGAACCATGCATGTGCATGTACATGTCCTTGCCAACTCTCCTGCTTTGTGCATGTATGCCTTCTTGCAATGTAAACATACAACGAATAAAAAGCTCTTTTGAATGAAAAACTACATCTTTTCAAAATCTAAGTAATATTCAAAGTTTGGATACCATAATTGTTTGCATTACTGATTCACACATTGGCCAACTCTCCTGCTTTGTGAAGCATGCTATTGCTTTCATGCATGCATGGAATGTAAACATACAAAGATTAAAAAACTCTTTTAAATGAAAAACTACATCTTTTTCAAAATCCAAGTATTAGTCAAAGTTGGATACCATATATTTGTTTCCAATACTGTCTGATCCACATATCAGACTGCTTTACCAACAGACTTCAACACTTGAAAGTATTTGTAGCTTTACTGTATGTGTAGAGATGAGAGGGGGGTGGGGCCCTCTCCCGGATATACAGTTTTATGAAGTGTCCTATCCATCAAATCCAGCTATCCAAATAAAGTCGTGCAGCCTCTTAGAAATAGTGATATTGTGGCAGGGAAAAAAAATACTTAAAACATTTCGGGGGCTACTTTTCAAGCTTTCTTGCATGAAAATAACACTCTGTAATTCGTTTTGCATTGAACTCTATGCACATTTTTGGGGGCTCTTTTGGGCATTTCGGGGGCTAATATGCCCGAGCCCCCATGTATTTTTTTCACTGTATTGTGCCCCATGGTGAGAAAAAAATCCCTGCCATGCAGATACATGTTTGTATTGCTGATGATATTTTTCACTTGAATGCATTTCTCTAAATCATCAAGGTATTTTTAATATATATGGATTACTTACACTGTACAGTCCTAGACGTTCTGACAAATACTTCAGGGGAAACAAAGTATCTCACTTTAATCCAGAAAGTGCTTGATAATGCGCAAATTAAAAATGCAATAAGTTTACACTCCCTTGCTGTGACATCATACCTCTCTCCCTCCCTCAACTCAAAAATAATTCTTCTTTTTTTCTAAATAGAAAAGTCCACTACTTTTCATTATTGAATATTGGCAAGGATGACATTTTATTTGTAATTGTAATTCATGATTACACAATATCACCACAAATAAAATTAAATAACAATATACAGGAGCATGTACTATTGTAATGACAAATTCCTTGAATTATATATGTTTTAGATATTAAAATTATGAAGTGTAACAAAACAGTGTTTCAATATTTAAGTAGAAATATGTTTTAAAGTCACAAATGTATAAGGACACAAATAGATGTAAATGTTCATATATATATATATATATATATATATATATCTTGAAATTAACAGGCAGATATCAATTTTCATTTCCACATTTTGAGGAAACATACACAATAATATACACTGCATTTAGAGACTCTGTTGAAATCTATGGGCTCGATGCGGACTATAATTGGTTTAATTTCCTGGGGGCCATAGCCCTGAAAGTTCTAATACTATTGAGTCGCATCTATCCCATAGGTTTAAATACATACAGTCCAAGCAGTGCCTCAAAATTGTGCAGTGTTTAGTTGATTCATACACAGTATCTTAGTTTACTCCTTTTTCCATTATGGGGAAAAATGGCACTGAAACAACTTCTCTATTACCGGTATGGCTAAACTTTTTTAAACCCTTTTTTTGATGTGCATGTGCCTTAATATTCTACATGGCTGCATTATACATACAGTACATGGATGCATTATATAAACAGTACATGAATGAACATTTACATGTACAATGTATTTTTGTAGGATATATGTATGCAGAGCGTTTGCATGTACAGTTAACAAAACTATTCAAACACCTTTTAAATGTTTTTGTGTTTTTCGTAACTCATGAATGAAGGTGGACTGGTCGAATAAGGGCCTTTATTGATGAATACTTTTAGATGTAAGCTTTAATATATCACATTCTCAAGAAATATAAATCGGGACAAATCAATGTTTCACATAGGCCTACTTAACAATTTACTTAACTTTGTAAGGGTAGGAGTAATTAAGTTGTTAATTGTGTATTAGAGATAGACATACTGTACACTGATTGTTGCCAAGGACCTTTTAACGAGTTTGTAGAACTCTTGAACCGGAAGTTTAAAGCACTTATCCCGCACACTCGGCGATATTTATTTTATTTGCTGGCAGGAGAGATATGCATCATCCGTTTGCAATGGACTTGTATTCTCTGGACCTGTTTACACTGAGAAAAAAATGGTTAGGATGTTACTGTCATGAGTGAAATTCTAGGTACAGTGTACCTCTTACCGTACCCCTGATGTAATAATGAAATGATAATAACTTTAATCTGGTCTTTTTATTTGGCCATTATCTTTTACCATGACCTACATGTATACAATGTACCACTTATTTTTTTTTTACCTGGTTGGAGGGAGATTTATCATCAGTTTGCAATGGACTTGTATTGTCTGGACCTGTTCACACCAAGGTGTCGGCCCATCATCACCCTGTTCACACTGAGAAAAAATGGTTAGGATGCTACTGTCATGAGTGAAATTCAAGGTACCTCTTACCGCACCCCTGATATAAAAATGAAATGATAATAATAATAATATTAATATCAATAATAATTTTAATCTGGTCTTTTTATTTGGCCATTATCTTTTACCATGACCTACATGTATACAATGTACCACTTATTATTTTTTTTACCTGGTTGGAGGGAGATTTATCATCAGTTTGCAATGGACTTGTATTGTCTGGACCTGTTCACACCAAGGTGTCAGCCCATTATCACCCTGTTCACACTGAGAAAAAAAATGGTTAGGATGCTACTGTCATGAGTGAAATTCAAGGTACCTCTTACCGTACTCCTGATATAGTAATCATAATGATATTGATAATGATCATTTTAAACTGGTATTTTTGTTTGGTCATTATCCTTTCCCATGGCCTACAATGTATCACGTTTTTATCTTCAACATAATTATGCGTGCAAGGCAAGCATTTATTATTCAAAATAAAAATTTTCATTAGATTTTAAATGTGATGTGTGACACCAAATCCATTCTCTGTTCTATTTTCTCCCCTTTCTTGTTCTGTATGTGTGAGGGTTTCCTTCATTTAAATCAGTTTTCTGCTTGTCTCCCTTAAACAAATGATTATGTTTGATATTTTCATTATTCATTCATACTATTCTGTCTGAAGAAACTTCTTGTCATTTTCTGTATTATGTTTACTTTCCTTAATAAGCATACATGTACCTTTGGTTGTTCTTATACAGTTAACCAAACACTGTTCAAGTAAAAGCTTCTTACTCTTTGTAAAATTGATGTACTTACAAATAATGAAGTACTTATAAATACAAGAATTGCACTTTAACAAAAAATATATATTATTGACAATTTTAACCATTGGTCAGCAAAATGAATAAATAAGAATTTGAAATTGAATAAAAAAATCGCCAAGAACTTGGCATTTTTCTTTGAATACTTTTTCACAAGATGTGACGTTATTTGTGAAGATGCCAGCAAACATTACTTCTTTGATTGTGTCATTTGTATTAATTTTTGGAAATGTACGTCAGAATTAATTTGTGAGAGCTAGCAGGTTTTATTGATGTATAGTAATATTAATGTAATAACGTTTATACGTGTAAATGTTGACTTATTCGGGGAAAATGCAAATCGTTTGTTCAAGCATTTTAATCATTATTGCAATTAATTTGAATTGATTGAATAAACCAATGCTTTGAGTATTTTTTTTTTTTTTTTTAAATGAATGTGTACCCTTTATTTTCTCTACAGCTTTGTAATATTGTCTTAGAAGATGGGGAAGTAGAAAGGGAAGGAAGGAAGGAAGGAAGGAAGGAGGGAGTGGGACGAAGGAATATAACAAAAAGAGAGAGAGAGAAGAGAAGAGAGAGAGAAAGAGAGAGAAAGGGAGGAGAGAATAGAGAGAGAGAGAAAGGGAGGAAAGGAAGAGAGAGAGGGAGGAGAGAATATAGAGAGCGAGAGGGAGAGAGAGAGAGAGGGGGGAGGAGAGAAAGTGAGAGGAATGGAGGAGAGAGAGATAGAGAGGAGAGCATGGGTGTCGATTCCGGGGGGGGGATATATCCCCCCCCCAAATATTTCAGGTGGGGGGGGGGGGGTGGCCTGTACAATCATCCCCCCCCAATAACTAACCATCAAAAAAAAATCAAGAGAAAAATTAATGAGAGCCCGATGAGAGTAGCTAATGGTAATTACTCGCAAGATGACCATCAATATACACATTTTGCTATCTCATTTTCATAATACATTATATACAAAGTAAATGAGATAATCGTATATGAGACAAGAATAAATTGAATTCTCGCTCATACGGCTTCATCAGGAATTTATCAATTTATTCAATTTATTCAATCAACAGCATCATAGAAATGCGGTGCGCCAAATGCAAAGACGCAGCGTTCAAAAGCAACAAGCTAAATGTTAAGCGCGAAGCGCAAAAGTAGCAATCTGCAATGCACATCAGACAATCCTGGACAATGTAAACATAGATGAACTCTGTGACGAATTCGTGGTGAAATCGGAGACAAGGAGAAAGCTTCCGCGCTTTGCGCGGGAGCGGGGAAACTGAATTCAGACAAGGATAGAGTCGAGAACGGTACAACGAATCGTCTTCTTTCTTTAATAATCTAATGAAACGTCAGAGCCTCCGCGCTATGCGCGGAGGAAGGGGAATTTGATTCAAACAAGGATTAAGAGTCGAGAACGGTCCAACGAATCGTCTTTTTCTTTAAAAATTTAATGAAACGTCAAAGCTTCCGCGTTTTGTGCGGGGGGGGGAACTAAATTCAGACAAGGATTAAGAGTCGAGAATGGTACATCGAATCGTTTTCTTTCTTTAATAATTTAATGAAACGTCAAAACTTCCGCGCCTCGCGCGGGAGCGGGAAAACTGAATTCAGACAAGGATTTAGAGTCAAGAACGGTACGTCTTCTTTTTCTAATAATTTAATGAAACGTCAAAGCTTCCGCGCTTCGCTCGGGAGGGGGGGGGAAGGGAACTGAATTCAAACAAGGATTAAAAGTCGAGAACGGTCCAACGAATCGTCTTCTTTCTCTAATAATTTAATAAAACGTCAAAGTTCCGCGCTTCGCTCGGGATGGGGGGGGGGGGGGGGGAGGGAACTGAATTCAAACAAGGATTAAGAGTCCAGAATGGTACAACTAATCGTTTTCTTTCTTTCATAATCTAATGAAACGTCAGAGCTTCCGCGCTACGCGCGGTGGAAGGGGAACTTGATTCAAACAAGGATTAAGAGTCGAGAAGGGTCCAACGAATCGTTTTCTTTCTCTAATAATTAATGAAACGTCAAAGCTTCCGCGCTTTGCGCGGAAGGGGGAAAACTGAATTCAGATAAGGATTAAGATGATTCAGATAAGGATTAAGAGTCGAGAACAGTACACCGAATCGTTTGCTTTTTCTCATAATTTATGAAACGTCTAAAGCTTCCGGGCTTCGCGCGGGGGGGGGGGGAGAACCGGGCTTCTTTCTTTAATAATCTAATGAAACGTCAGAAGCCTCCGCGCTATGCGCGGAGGAAGGGGAATTTGATTCAAACAAGGATTAAGAGTCGAGAACGGTCCCAACGAATCGTCTTTTTCTTTAAAAATTTAATGAAACGTCAAAACTTCCGCGCCTCGCGCGGGAGCGGGAAAACTGAATTCAGACAAGGATTTAGAGTCAAGAACGGTACGTCTTCTTTTTCTAATAATTTAATGAAACGTCAAAGCTTCCGCGCTTCGCTCGGGAGGGGGGGGGGGGAAGGGAACTGAATTCAAACAAGGATTAAAAGTCGAGAACGGTCCAACGAATCGTCTTCTTTCTCTAATAATTTAATAAACGTCAAAGTTCCCGCGCTTCGCTCGGGATGGGGGGGAGGGAACTGAATTCAAACAAGGATTAAGAGTCCAGAATGGTACAAACCTAATCGTTTTCTTTCTTTCATAATCTAATGAAACGTCAGAGCTTCCGCGCTACGCGCGGTGGAAGGGAACTTGATTCAAACAAGGATTAAGAGTCGAGAAGGGTCCAACGAATCGTTTTCTTTCTCTAATAATTTAATGAAACGTCAAAGCTTCCGCGCTTTGCGCGGGAAGGGGGAAAACTGAATTCAGATAAGGATTAAGATGAATTCAGATAAGGATTAAGAGTCGAGAACAGTACACCGAATCGTTTGCTTTTTCTCATAATTTATGAAACGTCTAAAGCTTCCGGGCTTCGCGCGGGGGGGGGGGGAGAACCGGGCTTCTTTCTTTAATAATCTATGAACGTCAGAGCCTCCGCGCTATGCGCGGAGGAAGGGGAATTTGATTCAAACAAGGATTAAGAGTCGAGAACGGTCCAACGAATCGTCCTTTTTCTTTAAAAATTTAATGAAACGTCAAAACTTCCGCGCCTCGCGCGGGAGCGGGAAAACTGAATTCAGACAAGGATTTAGAGTCAAGAAACGGTACGTCTTCTTTTCTAATAATTTAATGAAACGTCAAAGCTTCCGCGCTTCGCTCGGGAGGGGGGGGAAGGGAACTGAATTCAAACAAGGATTAAAAGTCGAGAAACGGTCCAACGAATCGTCTTCTTTCTCTAATAATTTAATAAAACGTCAAAGTTCCGCGTCTTCGCTCGGGATGGGGGGGAGGGAACTGAATTCAAACAAGGATTAAGAGTCCAGAATGGTACAACTAATCGTTTTCTTTCTTTCATAATCTAATGAAACGTCAGAGCTTCGCGCTACGCGCGGTGGGAAGGGAACTTGATTCAAACAAGGATTAAGAGTCGAGAAGGGTCCAACGAATCGTTTTCTTTCTCTAATAATTTAATGAAACGTCAAAGCTTCCGCGCTTCGCGGGGAAGGGGGAAACTCCCCTCCCTGCACCCAACCACCCTAGGGCCCGCATTTCGCGTGTCCACTACCGCCCCCCTAAAATGAAATCCTGGCTACGCGCTTGGGGAGGGGTGCAACCTGCCACACGCTTCAACCTCTTGGTTGCTTTGATCCATTGCCGAAAATATTTTGGCACCTATCATCCCCCCCCCCCCCAACCACGGATACAAATCGACACCCATGGAGGAGAGATTAAGTGAGGAGAGAATAGAGAGAGAGATAGAGAGAGAAAGGGAGGAGAGGAAGGTCATTGATCGATGAAGTCCTGAAACGAACATTATCAATCATAACATTATTAGAACTACAAGGATTTTCATGACAAGAGGTAAGCAATAACATAATGAGCGAAGTTACATGCAAACGCTTCACATTATTTCGTAATGTGACTTTACACGATTGATTAAAATTTGCGGAAGTAAGTCTGAAGTACAAGCAGGTGCGTGCATACATCATCATGAATGACTTGCACGTATAACCTTCATACACGTTTGTTTATTTTTTTACCTGCACTGCTAAGAAAGTACGTGTATGCTTGTAAGTTAGAACCAGGGGACCAACGGCTTTAAATCCTCTCCGAGGGACTGGTACATCACCTTGGTTTCGAGCCCGGACCTCCTGGTTACCAGACCACTGCTCTACCAATGAGCCATCGCGCCTCCACAAGTTGACTGATGTAATATACGATACTGAAGATCAATTTCGAAAACCATTGGTGATAAATTGAATGATCACCTCATCTGTTAGATTTGTCATACGACAAAGATTTTATCTGCTCGACGGTCTATTAATATAAACACTGTCTTTGTATCACGTGTATTTTAACATAAATTTATTCATGCAATTAAGGCAAGCATTTCGGTATAGATTTGTATTAAAAATTAAATTTTAAATGTGATAAGAATTATGTGGCTCCAGGGCCCCGTCTTACAAAGAGTTGATATCAATCGTAACTATGTACATAAGAGATAGGAGACTCCAAACTTGCGATTGATTGGAGGACTTACGATTGATTTGGATCAATCGTAACTCTTTGTAAGACGGGGCCCAGGTTTATTTTGTTTCGTTCTGTTCTCAGTTTCATCTCCCACTTCCTTTCTTCCTATATGTTTGTGTGTGTTGCCTTCTTCGTCGCTATTTTTTCGTTGTGATTACACACCTTTGTCAAATTTCATTCGTATAATTCTGTCTTATTAGAGCTTTCTTGTCATGAAGAGGTGGGGACAGGGGCGTCGCCAAAGAGGGGGGGGGGGGGGGTGTGGGGTGGCGACACCCCTCCACCTGTCAGGATATAGTCGGTAAAATTGCGATGCCGTCGGGAAGGGGGAGGGAAAAAAAGGGAGGGAAAGGCCTGAAAGAAAGGAAAAAGAACTTGAGGAAAAGAAAAGAAAAGAAAGAAAGGAAAAGAAAGGAAAGAAAAGGAAAGAAAAGAGAAAGGAAAGAAAGAGAAAAAAGAAAAGAGGAAAGAGGAAAGAAAGGAAAGAAAGAAAAGGAAGAAAAGAGACAAAAAGGGAGAAAAAAGAGAAAAGGAAACAAAAGAAACGGGGGGGTGAAGAGAGGAGAGAGGGGGGAGGTATAAGAGCCTGAGAAAGGAGGAGTGGGAGTAAAAAAAAAAGGGGGGGTTGTAGGTGAACTCGTCTCGTCAATGCAGCAAGAAAGACATGGGTAAATATGTTGCCGTGTCGGGTCAGCTG
>JAVYIG010014520.1:0-41069 GCA_035222895.1 Strongylocentrotus droebachiensis | reverse complement strand
TTTTCAGTGCTTTCTATTTGGCCACGCCACGCGGCTACAGAAAGGGCATTCGTCTTGCATGTCAAGCAAACAACGTTGTTTACTATGTCTCGAGAACTATAAACATATATGAAAAAAAGAGTAAAAAAGAAAAGATTTGTCGTGTGCACTTACGCAGTCTGAATAAGACTAGAATTACTATATACCTATCACATTGTCTGTATTGCATACATGCATACATCATGGTAAACTAAAACAAGTGCATTGTGATCATGATGATATAGATTATATATGATGATAACAAAACATATAGAATGAAAATGATAAATCTATGAAATCATATACCTACCTGGCCGCCGAGAGCAGACCCCATACCCAATGCAGATCCCCGTCCTGGTCCTAAAGCAGACATGACTATATTATATACCTCGACTCCTCTGACGATAACAAGCAAAAGCACTCTCTATAAACACCCCTTTTACAGATTGATTTGACAAAATCATTCACTGGAACGGCAGAAGTATATAATATATACTCGTTGTGATATGTGACTCTGCGTGAAAAGTTAGGGAACAAAGTGTACTATCGTCGGTATAATAGTTAGGTACGTTGTGTCGTGATGTCTGTTGTTACGTGGATGTCAGGCTAGGGTCGAGCAAGGGTTCTAAGCTGAATAGTTGGAGGCTGATTCATACGTGGGGAGCTGAGACCGGGGGACTCACTCCTTGAGATCACAATGGGCACTTGGTTCTTCCATTTTACAAGGGTCGTATCATGAATTGTGAAACTATTGGGGTGCCGAAATGTTTCTATTCCCAAAAATTATTCCCTCGGCATACGAGTTTTAAAAGTCGCCACATCCCCGTCTTCCTGATATAAAGAGCTTGATTAAAGTGATGTCCTGTGTTTTTTTGTTGGATAGCAATATAAATAATTATGTAATTTTATGTAATGTCATATTTGCATGACCCAACGACGATGCAGGGGCGGATACAGAAATAATATTTTTACTTTGTTTATTTAGCGCACTTCCAATTCTTGTTTTGTGTGAATTCATAAATACAAAATGAACAGGAAATTAATTAGTTTTAATCAAAACTTATTCCAAATAAATATTTTCAATATAGACGTATAGTCATCCTTAAAACAAAAATGTATCAGGGGTCCCAGAAGGGGGGGGGGTGGTGCCGGGGCAGCACATGTTATTTAACCCTCACCCCCCTAAAAAGAGGATTTTGCAGCACTGATGAATTTAAATGAAATAAAAAGGAGACAGATCTATCGCAAAAAGGGAGACTAGCCTACTAGTATATTGTTCCTCAATTGTTGTCTCAATGCTCCTAGGAAAATCGGGCACCAAGACTACAGGAAATGGCTAGAGAAATGTCTCTTATTTGAAAGATAATACTAATTTAGAACTTCCCTCAAAACGAAAATGAAATATCCATAGTCTCATTAATGCGAAACATCTGGAAGCAGAGGCGGCGCTCCGGGGGGGGGGGGGACAGGGGGCACAGTGCCCCTCCACTATTTCAAGTACCCCAAAGGTGCCCCTTTTTAGATTGGAAAAGTGCCCCTTTTACTTTGACAAGTGCCCCTATTAATTTCTAAAAGTGCCCCTTCCCCTTTCCACCTCTGATAAGTGCCCCTTTTATTTTGACACGTACCCCTTTTCCTTTGACAAGTTCACATTTTCCTTTGCAATAAGTGTCCATTTTCCATTCTCATAAGTGCCCTTTTTAATCTCTAGTAAGTTCCCTTTTTAGGTAGGCCTACAAGAAGCGCCCCTATTTACTTTTGATAAGCGCCCCCTTTACCTCTGATAAGTGCCCTATTCAAATCTGAGAGGTTCCCCTTCTGCTTTGACAAGTTCCCCCTTTTCCTTTGTAAAAAGTGCCCCTTCCCCCTTTTAATAACTACCCCTTTTAAACTCTGATAACCGCACCTTATATTTTCACATGTGTCCCCTTTCCTTTTTAATAAGCGCCCCTTTTCCTTATGATAAGTGCCCCTATTTAAAAAAGAGCCCCTTTCCCTTCTCATAAATGCCCTTTTTCATCTATGAAAATAGTTTCTTTTCATTCTCATAAGTGCCCCTTTTAATCTTTTGTAAATGACCCTATTCAATTATGAGAGATACTCGTTTTACTTTGACAAGTCCTCCTTCCCTTCCTGATAAGTGCTCTTTTCATCTTGTATAAATGCCCCGTCTATTTTAACACTTCCCCCTTCTCATAAAAGCCCCCTTTCACATCCGATAAATGCCCCTATTAAAATCTGATCGGTGCCCTTTTTCTTTCAACAAATGTACATTTCCTTTTATCATTAGTGCCCCTTTTTCATTCTAATAAGGGCCCCCCTTTCATCTCTGATGATTACCCTTCTAAACATGATATGTGCCCCTTTTCCTTTCTAATAAGGAACCTATCCCTTTTTCATAAATGCCCCTATCAAAATCTGATCGGTGCCCTTTTTCTTTCAACAAATGTACATTTCCTTGTATCATTAGTGCCCCTTTTTCATTCTAATAAGGGCCCCCTTTCATCTCTGATGATTACCCTTTTAAACATGATATGTGCCCCTTTTCCTTTCTAATAAGGAACCTATCCCTTTTTCATAAATGCCCTATCAAAATCTGATGGGTGCCTCTTTTCCGTCGAAAAATGCCCATTTCCCATTCTCATAAAATCCCTTTTCATCCCTGTTGCGTGCTCTTTTTTTTAGGTGTGAGGAGTGCCCCATTTTCACCTCTGATAATTAGCCTTTGTAATTTGACACGTGCTCCTTTTCTTTTCTAATAATAATAATAATAACAACATTTATAATGCGCACATATCCACCCCAAGAGATGCTCAAGGCGCCTAACAAGGTAAGTACATTAAACTTAAGAGAACGAAAATAATTTAACATAATTAAATATAATTCAACAACGTTAATTACATCAGATTGTGAAATACACTACTTCTTAACAGACATTAGATAGGTTTTCAATTTGTTTTGGAACAAATTTTGATTTTGTCTTAACCCTTTCGATAAGTGTCACCTTTTCCTCCCATCATTACACGTGCCCCTAATTTCAAGCGACTAAGAGGAATTTGCCCAAAAGGGCGCTCGCATTTATAGATGATATAATTATGTTACTTATCAAATCTCTTTTCAGTCTTCCGTTATGAGAATGTTATATCCCCATCAGGATTGGGTTTTTCCTCTTTATAAGATGTAATTTTTCGCACTGCGAACTCACAAATCTTAAGAATTTTGCTCGCTCGCAAATGAATTTTCAGACCATCTCTTTAGACTCCTTAGAAATTAAAAAAAGGGGGTTATAAAATATCTTGAATATCATAGATCGGCGCGGAGGGTATATTGAGCAGTGTTCCGGATTTAGGGGGTCTCCTAGGCAGAAAAAGCCAGCGAAAGGGGGGTTCAAATCAAATGGCATAACATGGCATCAATCAATATCAATAAATCAATCAACCAGTCAATAAATTCATCCATCTAACTGCATTAGCAACATAATTCACAAGAAACTTACTTGGGCTTGTTATTTGGCAGTTTTGGGCGGAGAAGAAGCCAATTTGACGAAACCCAGGAGCTAGGAGCGGCCTTTCATGATGGCTGCTAGATTTTTACTCAGACTGCAGCCAATGCCTTTGCGCTTTGGTTGCATAACTAGACAGAGGGTATGTATAGATATTCATCTTTCAGTTTAGGCTACCAGTTGCTTTTAAAAACACTGCTTAAAATGATATTTGTGTGGTTGATTTCCTGTGCGTATTCAATTTGGTCCCACATGCTGAGATCTGTGTTTGGAATAGTTCGGGCAAACTCAGAATTCGGAAATCTTCCGATATCGGCAGTCCATGGCCATGGCCACTACAGTCTAACTTACACTTTCTGAATTCGGATCGCCCATTCGTCATAGCATAATTGTGTACTGCAGAAGAATTGCTGTAGTACCTATAAAGCGTCTTTCAGTGGG
Source organism: Strongylocentrotus droebachiensis (assembly GCA_035222895.1). NCBI lineage: Eukaryota > Metazoa > Echinodermata > Echinoidea > Camarodonta > Strongylocentrotidae > Strongylocentrotus > Strongylocentrotus droebachiensis. The sequence continues at coordinate 37,108 of JAVYIG010014520.1, read as the reverse complement.
GGGCTGTGGCCTGACGGCCTGAAAAAAGGGAAGGGCAGAATAGAAAGAGAGAGAGTGACAAAGAAAAGAAAGTAAAACTAGGACTACCACATCCTGCAACAAGATCATCCTGGTCTGCTACATCATACATGGCAAATGAAATTCAATGTCAAGAAATGTGCCGGCCTCCCCATCACACGTAGAGTCTAATTGCTCTCTTCGCATCAACGCCGGGCGGGTACCATCTTGACAACAATGCAATACAAATGGCTAAAGCTTAAAAACACCTAGGAGTAGGAGTAAGGGTGACTACGGATCTGAGATGGAATCTTCACTGCCAGAACATCCGGCAAAAGGCAAGTCAGTCACTGTGTTCCATAAAGGTAAATACCAGGGCCTACACTGTATTTTAACAAAATTTCTAACAAAATAAAATAAGAGGGAATCTGTGAAACTCAAGGAGAAAATTCAAATTTCTATCACTCATGGCAGCCATCTTAAAGGTTCTAAATTGTTAAAAACTCAAGACATCGGGGCTCCACCTCCTGGAAACTTGGCAGGGGCTTTGCCCCTTCAACCAAATGACAGCCCTAAGGCAGGTCCCTGAACCGTTCCACCCCATCCGTAAAGATAGAAGTGGATCCCCTGGAACCTATCCTAAACAACTCTTTGTTCTATAAAACGGTCCTTAGGTAAGAGAGAGTGTGTAAAAGAGAGAGAATTGATTTTCAAGGAAAAAAAACACAATAGGGGCAGTGCAAATTCTCAAGACAGATATCTTGAAGATTCTAAATTCATAAAACTTGAGAGCATCCAGGGGCTTCGCCCTCAGGACCCTGTCCTCAGGACCCCCAACAGGGTTCTGCTCCTGCACCCCTAGGGCCCTTAGGCAGGCCCCTGGACCCCACCCAGAAGGGCTTGCACTTATGCCCACACATAGGCTTTGGCCCCCTCTTTTACCCCCTCGCCACTGTCTGTGTACATACTTATACATGTCCGGTATACACATAACTCTCAATGCTAATGTTACAGGCAACAACAAATGTTTATCTCAAATCCATGGGTCATGCATTGCATTTAAATTGTAGATCTACAGACCTGCCAAGTGTCCTGCTTTTTGCGGGACAATCCCGCATTCTGCAATTTTCGGAAACAAAAAGAAGAACAAAAAAAATAATGCCCAGTTTTGGGAAATTAAAGCATTAAAAATCCTTATTTTTAGGCCTTTAAATACCCTTTCCTACATTCCTGAAAGTGCCAAAACCCATGAGCCCCCCTTCCTTGAATTTTAATGAGATTTAGATTTTTGATGCACCTTTCTCTTCAGAAGATGAATCTTAAGAAGAATATCAAACTAGATGTCAATTTCAAGTTGAACATGTGCGCAGATAGGCTTCTCATCATACAGTATCCTGCATACCTCTGGTTACAATTGTTGAAAATAGGTAACAAAGAAGACAAATTCTCCAAGATACAATTGTTGAAAATAGATAACAAAGAAAACAATTCTACAAGATTTGGAGGCTTTTTTCAGGATCCCAAGTCTTAAGACACTAGCAGGTACTCCAAAATCACAAAAAGTATGCTTAGCTAAATGTAGGAAGAATTAAAATGTTATAAAAACATGCCGTCCAAATATCTGCAAGACGATGCCTTGCTGAGATACATGTACATGATAAAATTTACATACCGTACATTTTTGTCATTATGAAAATGCATGAATTTAGGCCCAAAATGAATGGAGCTGCTTTTCTTCTTCTTCTTTGTTATACTCCTCAAACGAACCAAACGAGGAGGATGAGGGGGTGCGCACTGTTCCTTATTTAGTTCTTATTGCTTGAGTCTTGGGTGCTGTAAGTTGAACCAAGTGGTAGTGGCTCGATCTACAAAATTGATGCTATCATGAAAAAAGAGGACTTCATGAATAATATAAATCCTACAAGAAAACATGAAACAGTCAGCCCCAGAACGGAAGTCAGATGCAAATTCTTTGTAGTTTGCTCAGCATTGTGAGCATCTGTAAAATGTTACCTGGCTGGAATTCTCCCCAGTGTGTGTAGAGAATGTGCATACATTGTGTGTGAGTAAGCCTAAATCCAAGGACCAGGATGATATTTATGAGACTCTGAACATGACAATTGCTGTAAACATTCACCACATTTGGTAGCAGAGTGGCTCAAGAAGAACAAAGTTGGGGGTAATGGAGTAGCAATTACAAGGAGAAGACCTTAGTCGACAGAACTCAAGAAGCACTTTATAGGACGAGGAAGCTGAAGAACCAAGCTGTTGGTACTGTACATGATCTGCCAAGAGGACTGTCACTAGCAGAACATCTGCCCACAGCGACTGCGAGATGTGAAAAACAAAACAAAAACAGAAACAAACAAAAACAAAAATATAGAGACGATGCTTGGAAGTGTTGGTTTTGTTCCATGCAAACTCATGAACTGCTGATTTTCAGGAAATATAACTATTAAGGTATTTGTCTTATCTTCCTTTTTTATGTACCAGATATGTACTATAACATGTCCATGAAGTAGAGACCGAACTTGTCTGTTCTCTGGAGGAAAAAATAGTTTTGAGAAAGTTGTGAAAATGTAAGGATAACTATTTTTCTATGAGGTAGTGTCCTCGATATAAAATTTATGTCATGAAAGTTTTTTAAAGTGGTGTGGGCTGAGGAATTTTTCAAGGCAAGTCAATGTGAAGTGAGAGGGAAAGATGGGGAGAGATAAAGAGAGACAGAGAGTGAGAGACGAAGAGAGTGAGAGACAAAGAGAGAAAGAGAGAGAGAAAGAGAGAGGTAAAGAGGGATGGAGAGAGAGAGAGGGAGGGAGAGAGAGAGAGAGAGAGACACACACACACAGACAGAGAGAGAGAGAGAGAGATATATAGTTGGGGAATAGAGTGTATGGTAAAGGGAAAAAAGATTTTGGAGATTAAAACTATGTATAATCAGGAAGTAAACAAAAGATGGATATTATTAGAGAATAGAGACCAAAAGTACCACACAGAAAAGATAACAGATCAAAGTCCATATCAAATTTCGCTTGATAGGGTGTATATTATTATTGTTATCGCCTTAGAAGGACAAGAGGACAAGATATCATGACATAAAGTCTCTGGTGTTTAGCAATAGCGATAACTACTACTCAGAGGTATCTTGAAATTTGCAAGTGAATTTCTCAGGCAAACTGTTGAGGAACTTGTTTTCAACCAGTGAAGTCATCAAGACCAAGAAATAATGAAGCTGTTTGTGTGTTTGCTTCTACTGTGTACAGTCTTATCAAGACAAGGAACTATAGCCTCCAGGCATATGCAGCCACAGTCCCAGACGGTAGCTAACAATTACACATTCCTTGTTCTAGCAGACTGGGGCGGCATCCCGATATGGCCTTACTTCAGTCCTTTCCAGTGGGCTGTGGCTAATCAGATGACCAACACTGCTTCAGATCACATCGCCAAGTTTGTCCTCGCTCTGGGTGACAACTTTTACGAGAAAGGGGTGACCAGTGTGGATGATCCACGGTTCAAACAGACCTATGAGGATGTGTTTCACTGGCCATCGATGCAGGTACCCTGGTATGTGGTTGGAGGCAACCACGATCACTACGGCAACATCTCCGCCCAGGTGGCTTACACCAAGGTGTCTCAGAGGTGGAAGTTCCCTGATTACTACCATAGCCACTCGTTCCAGATCCCTCACTTCAACAGGACATTAGCCATCATCCTTGTGGATACCGTCATCCTCTGTGGCATCACTGACGACAAGACAACAGGTGCGAACCTTCCAGGACCTGCTAGTATCTCGGCCGCAGAAGAACAGTGGCAATGGCTCGAGGAGCAACTGGAAGCTCACAAGTCCGCCGACTACCTCGTTGTTGGTGGGCATTACCCGGTCTGGTCCGTCGCAGAGCATGGACCGACCAAGATCCTCGTTGACCGGTTGCTCCCTCTCCTGGAGAAGTACAACGTCACCGCTTACTTCTGCGGTCATGACCACAACCTCCAGCACATCAAGCAGGACAATTCCACCGTAGAGTACTTCGTTATAGGATCGGCAGATGTGGTTGAGCCGTCTCGTAAGCATGAGCACATGATCCCTCCCTCCTGGCTCAAGTTTATGGACTACAACATTGCAAGCCTTGGAGGGTTTGCTCGAGTGACCATAACCAATGACAACATGTTTCTGACATTTATGACAGGACTTCACGGCAAGGATGTGTACTCCGTCAAAATGAATCCTCGTCCAAAGAAATCAGGCTAGCAACGACTACAATTTTGTGACAAATCACAATGCCATTTAATTTTAATGACTCCATACTCAAGAATTTACTCATTCAAGAGGAGTTAGCTGTAATCACAACTAAGAAATATACTTTAAATGTTAAAGTACATCTGGGGGTGTTTCACAAAGCCTAAGATCGGCTAAGTTTGACTTGAGCTATAGCAGGCAATTTATGCCCCTAAAAAGCCTTGAACCAGATGTAGATTTAGAGGAAAAAAACCTTAGAAATTATGATCTTTAGATAACGTTTTTCACTTCAATATTAAGGTATAAAAAACGAGATTTCTGTAGATTTGTGACGCCCTTGAGAGACCGATGGTGAGAGCAACCAGTGACATCTTAGTTGATCTTAGTCTTTGTGAAACACCCCCCTGGTTGTATGATGCACACTGTGGACTGAACAAACCTCTACATTTGTGAGGGTAATTAATGGAGCATGCAAATATTCTGTGCACTTTGAGTTCAACTTATATCTTTGAAAATTAATTTATCCCTCGACTTGATTAGAATAAAAATTTGGGTTTTGATAATTGATTGCTGCTGATAATAGTGCAATTAGTTAGAGCTTAGTTTGAACATATTTGTGGCTAACACCCAGTAAATAAGATTGATTGATCGATCTGTAATTGAACAAAAAAAGTTATTGTCCTATGGCTGACTAATGAATATTAATAAGTCAGAATGAATCAGGAGAGCTTGGGTGTTTGTTTCTAGTTCATTGTGACTGTGCAATGGACCAGTGATGGCCTGGTGGTAGAGTCGCTGCCCGGCAAGCAGTAGATGGCAGGTTCAAATCCCGCTGGTTCCAAGAGTTGTTCTGACTTGTTTTTCAATTACAGATCGATCAATCGATCTTATTTACTGGGTGTAAGCCACAAATATGTTCAAACTATTGAAATTTCTCCCAGGAGGCATTACATTTATAACAAAATAGTTAAGAGCTTGTATATTAGGCCTTCATCAAAGTGTACTAGTGTAGAAAATGTGGTCATTAATTTTATCAAAAGAGATATATAGAGTACTCTTGTTTGAAAATGATGTGTATTTTATTTTTCTTTCCTAACAAAAATAAAAGTATACACAATACACCACTTGTTTATGTTAATGTCTACACTTTCATATGACAAAAAAGTTGATTTTCAAATGGCAATAATGATTTTGTATAATTTAAAAAAAGCCCTGATGTAAATGTACAGTGTAGTACTGTGAACAGTTTTTGATGTGCCTAATATGACGTAAAAGCAAGTGCAATTTGAAAGACTGGCAATAGAAACAAAATGACAAATAAATCTTTCCTTTCTGTCAACATTTTGATAATTTTATTTTTGCCTACATTTGCCTAAATAGATGCTTCTCTAATGTAAAACGGAAACCAGAAACACTCAACAATAGTTTTAATGTAGGCACTATTTCAAAACTGAAACCTCTGATTCTTTGAAGTATTTCATCCATGGCATTGATATAATTTCCCTTTCAATCTAGGCCACTTGCAAAATTTGTGAATGGGAAAGTGTCTGGTATCACGGTAGTCTAATCATCCTCTTGTTTAATTACATTTTTTTATGGAAGTCATGCAACCGTTCAGTTGATTGAGCAATTAAAAGAAGATAATTTTCATACAACCTTTGAAAAATGGTGCAGGTTTGGACATTTCTGTTGTCATGTGAAGGTCATCAGACTTTTGTTTGAAGATGATAACCTGAGTATCAACAGATTTCATACTTATTTTCAAGTTCTGCTTGTACTTTGTGCCAAGTAATTAACTTAGGTTTGTTGTTTCTGATAAGATTATATTTAATTGTGCTTACATCAGTTGTCATATGTTTGTCTATAGCTACAGAACTTGAGAACGTAATGCTTCCAAATGGAGTTTAAAAAAAATGAGGCTTGCCTAATGCAAGAGGGAGAGAAAGAGACAGAGAGATAGAGAGGCAAGGAGGAGAGAGAGAGAGAGAGAGAGAGAGAGAGGGGAGAGAGAGAGAGAGAGAGAGAGAGAGAGAGAAATGAAATAGAGGGGGTAGAGAGAAATAGAAAACCTAAATTGAGGGGGCAAGGGAAAAAGGTATACAAATTTGAGAGTGGAAAAGATGGAGTGCTGATAGATTGAGGGAAAGAGGAAGAGAGGAATAGAAAGAGAATGTACCCCTGCTAACTCAATTTGATATAATTGAAGATGAGTGTTGATTGGAGTGATGCATTCTTGGTGTGGAGTCTGTGGACCCCTTTTTAAGACCCTTTCAACTATTAACCATCTCTTCAGAGCCAGAAGTATATTAACTCTGTGTTTAAGGCTCTAAACAGATCCCAAATTATGTTAACCCTAAAAATACATTTATACAGAATTTCAATGTCTTAAAGGTACTCTGTCCCTTTTGCAGCCAACCTCAAATTCTGTAGAACTTTGCAGGAATTATGAATATGTCATGTATGTCCTATCTGTGAAATTTAAACGTTAGCAGTGTCCTCATATTCAAATTATGCAAGGAAACCTGTTTACTTGCTAGACTTCACTGTCAGACACTATTGAGTGACTGACTGGCTTTATTTCTTCTTTGGTAATAACATACATGAAAAGAGTTGTAAAGGGTACATGAGCATTTGTCTACATCAATAACCCACTTCTTGTGATGGCCAAGATTAAACTGATTGAATCTTTGCGCAGCATAAAACGTATGACCATTCGGTACAATCGTCTGAAAATCAAGACTATTGCTTTTGGGCTCTATAGCCTAAAGTCGATTTGACAACTAATAGTCATTATTTTCCCACTTGAAGACATTTTCAAGCCCCACCTTTTTTAGGGAAGTTCTAAATGAGTATTATCTTTCAAATGCAGTTGAAATTAAAAAAAAAAAAAAAAAAAAAAAAAAAAAAAATTCAATTGGTTTGAAAGGTAGAGCAAAAGCTAGCCATTGGAGAGCTGTTGTTCAGACAAACCTTAATCTGATAATTATCTAAAACTTTGTCTTTGTGCCTGTATCATTAACAGTTTGCATTCCATTCTTTGACAAACAGCACCAGCTTCTGACCAGGCCATTGCAGCAACACTGCTACTGCACCGCTGCTGCTGCTCCTCAACCCAAGACATCCACACCAGCTCCTTCATCCTCCTCCTCATCGTTGTCATCTTCATCAGCTGCATCCTCATCTACCCTGCCATCACCATCATCATCATCATCATCATCTCAATCATCATCATCGAGTACAACATCATCATCCACCAGCACCACCGGCACCCCTACAACCGCAGTGACCCCGTCATCACAGGGCCCCGCCCAAGACAAGGCGTTGGCCAAGGCACCCAGCATGAACCCCGTCCTGGATGTCGGCCCAAACGATGAGGATGGCTTCCGGGAGCGCTTCATCCCCCTCTCCAGAAGGTCCCTCATCAGGGAGCTCATGCAGGAGGATGACTTCCTTACCGATGCGGAGAGGAGACGGTATGAGGAGTTTGCCATCGCCATGGATAATGCCATCAGCAAGCAATATCATGGTGTTCTAGCAGAACTCAAGGTACATAGATATCTTGGTCTTGGTCAAAAAAATATATGCATGTGCATAGAAATTAAGTTCAGGGAAAAGAGCTCTGCATAATTGAATTTGGGAAAACATATAGTACTTATATAATATTGGATGGCTTTGAGTGTGATACAAAAATATATTGCTTGAACTATGACAATATTGAACGAGTCGGAGAAGAGTCCAATATTGTCATAGCGAGAGGAATATATTCTTGTAGCACACGAAAACAAATCCATATGATATTATTATTATTATTTTTATCAGGCTGACTAGCGAAATAACAAAATTTGACTTACCTCAGTAAATATGCATTTCGTGTGTGTATGTGATACCGATATCGATATCAATAGTTGAAGTTTACGGATTACTGAGCAATACAAAAACAATATTGGTCAGTCATCCAGGTGCTGCCCCTAAGTTATTGAATACACTGATTCATTGTACCACTTGGAATCCTTATATAGATAATAATCAACATTACCTGTGAGAAATTCCAATTTATCCTGAATATAATTAAGAGAGGACTTGTTAATAAAATGCTGTTTATGGAATTCTTACTCTGATTATGTATTCTAATATATTATTGGCGTTTATCACCGAATGTTCCTGTCCTCACTGCCAACATCTCTGTCTTAAAAATTCAAGACAGTATGTATTTGAGGAATTTTGAGTAAACAAATTACTGATTCACCCATACCCAAAGCTTTCATCTATCATCTTAAAGCTCTTCAGAAACTCCAGATTATCAAGATGTGTATGATTGGAAATCAAAATCAAATTTTGCGTTTTCCTAACGGTATTCATAACACTACAGTCTATCGGAGAAAAAAAGTATGGTGAAACCGGTCACTCAAAGTTTTTCATTTTTTGAGGCATTTCTTGATCATTTTGAAGCACAATTTTTTTGGGGGGGCTTCAATATTACACCATATCACAGACACTGATAACACGTAGGGCCGTGCATCTCAGATTTAACATTGTTAAACAATGCCTTTAATCTTGTCTTGTCTGATTATCATGACAGCAACTGTTTGATCCAGTGAACCCAGACAAGGACACAATCGCTAACCGATTGCTAGGGAAAAGGGAGAAAGACGACAGTGAGTTCTGGCTGATGCAGAAGCTCCAGGCCCTGATGGAGGGCGCCAACTTTCATGAGCTACCCAGTCATGTCGTGAAGAAGGCTCTAGATGAGCACATGGCGGGAGAAGGAGTAAATGTGAGTCTTATCTTGGGGGTGTTTCACAAAGATCCTAAGTTGGACATAACAACTATGGAAAGCCGTTAGCGTCTTTGAAAATAGTTTGTAAAAGGCATAAAACGATGATTCAAATCGTTCTTATTTTCTATTATCAAGGAGATTTCATGTTCTTGATGTAGAATTTATAAAAAATCTAAAATACTTGATTTTTCACTTTTAAGGCTACAAATTGCTCTCCATAATTTTAAGTCTAACTTAGAGTTAGGTTGGACTTGGTTCACTTCGATGGTTTACTGATCAGGTGTCGTTCAATCCGTCCCTGGCTCGACAAGAGTAAAGAAGGATTAGTCTGCCTACTGTAGACTAGATACAATACAACTTCAATGGTAGGAGGCAAGTAGGGCACAGTTTCAGGGACGCTCATGGCGCTAGCTCAGCTCTCTAAAACAGTGAAAGCCCACTTCAAGTTTCAAATGAATACAGGCTAGACCTTCAGAGTCCTGTAAATTAACATCAAGGGCAAGTGTTATAAGACATTTATTGAGGTAATAATTTTTGTTGGACCGGTCAATTCCTACTTTTAATTTCTACTTTATTTTTATTTCCAGGTTAGTGTAAATGCAAAGAACTATGAGATCCTGAGATTCTGGGCCCTGGGCAAGGAACTACCTACAGACGCCACTCCCTGGTACAAACGTCTATCAAAGTCGGCCTTCTACAAGGCTTCCAAGAGGTCACCACCTGCTCCCATCCACTACTACAAGCGCATCGTCGTCGCCGTCAAACCAAAGGGCCAAGACAAGCTCATGCTAAAGATGTTCAAAGAGATTCCCACGGGGGCGCTAGAGCAGTTGCTCCCTGATGGAAAGATCAAGATGAGTTACTTTGATCAGGGTCTCCTGATGGCCACGGCATCTGTTGGTTCCCTCACTTTACTGGTGAAAGCAGTTACAGTTCTAGCCCACATCCAGCTCCAATGGACTCTCATCGTCGCCGCGGTTACGGGTATCATCGGACTCCGCGGCTGGAACACGTACAAGAATCGGCGTACCCGCTACATGATGCAGCTGTCAAAGACTCTTTATTTCAAGAACGTTGCCAACAATCGAGGGCTCCTGGCTTTGGTCGTTGATAGAGCTCAGGATGAGAGTTTCAAGGAGTGTCTCTTGGCATACACCTTTCTACTCACCAACAGACCTGAAGCTGTGAGGGAGGCAGCGAACGCAGACCCAACGAGTCTTCCTTCACTACTAGGTAATCAGAATGATACTCGGAGTTCAATATGAGATCATTTTGGTAGTATCTGGAGAATTTAATTTTGGTGTTGTCTTTTACCTGATTGTTTTATAATTGCCCTGCTATTTGAAATGCTGCTTTTTGAGAGCTATTTCACTGTATAACTTTGTGTGTAAAGGAAAATTAGGACCAGTAATGTAGTTTTGTATCCATTATAAATAACCACAAACAAAGAACAGCTCCCTCTTCCACTCCCCCCCCCCCAAAAAAAAAAAAATGGAAAGAAAAAATGGTTAAGAAAACAGAATTTCATCTTAAATTATTGAAACATAATCAAAGTGGTGCTGGCTAAATCTTTTTATGGTCATCACTATCTTGAAAAGCATCCTATAATGTTGACTGCAAGTTTATTTGAAGTATAGCTCAATCTGAAAAAAATCTGAAGATTTTGAATGTCATACTCTAGGTCTGTCTACGTGCACTCTTATAAACTTTCTTCATTTTCTTGTTGTTCCCCTTCTGTTCAGGTGGTATACCTGGCTCAGCCCTCGACAAGACCGTTGAACAGTGGGTGCGGGAGAGGACGGGTGCAAACGTCAGTTTCAGCTCCAAGACCGCTCGCAGCATCCTGGAGGACTTCGGCATACTCTACGCGGACGAGGACGACACCCTGGCCGTCCTTCCCTTGGATGCAGCCCTCTTGGGTCTCCCCCGGCAACCAGCTTCCATGGCAACGAGAACAGAGGAGGTGGAGCTAGAGGAGGGGTACGATAAGGTCTTCAGGGAGGAGGAGAAGACATACAAGAAAGAAGACAAGTCGCAAAGGAGGCATGGATGGTCATAAGCAAGGATTAGTTTAGAATTCGCCAAAATTTGAAATATCATATGAATTGTGCTTGTCTAATTGATTATTTTGCAATCAGAAGTGATTTACTCTCTCTTAGCGATGCCAATTACCCGAGCGGGTGGGGGAGGGAATGCTGTGACCTCTCCAAGTTGCTGTCAGTAATATCTGTTTCAGGGACCAGATAAACAACCAAACAAACTTGCCTGCAGTACCTTTTAGGAAGTAAATGTTAAGTATACCAAGTCTCTTTGTAAAGTCTACCAAGTCTCTTTGTAGCTTACTCTAGTTACTGTACTACTTTATAATCAATTGCTACATATGATTTTATATGTGAACTCTCAAACATGTAGTTCACGTGCTTTTGATGAAATTATTTCCAGTGAGACATCGTTAGCCAAACTTTTTAAGGGAAGTTCAGGAGATACAGAACTTGAAGTTTACTCTGCAATAATGCAATATGCAATGGCTGCCAAGTGCCAACTGATGATAAGCAAAGCAGTTTAAAGAGTTAATCAAAGAAATCTGTCTGCCTGTCTGGTGCCCTCTTTGTCCTAAACTATGCATCTCTCAGCTTCTCCCTGTCTTCTAGTCTCTATTTTATTCTCTATAATATTATTCAGAATATTGGGGGCTGTGTTTCAAAGTCAGTTTAGGTGTTAGAAACATATTTGTGTAGAAAGAGTATTTTATTTGTTACAGGAAGCCAGAAAAAAAAATCATTAATAACTTGGGATAATTTATGTTACAAAATTATCATTCAATTTGCTTCAGACAGTCTGTGTATTTTCTTCAAGTATGCAAAGAACTGAAGATACATAATAGTACATTACAAATACATGTACTTCCATTTTCACTTCTAAAGTTGTCTCTTGTATGTCTGTCTCTTCCTCATGTTTTTGTTTCTTTTGAATTACTGCCTGTTTCTTGATACGTCTGTATCTTTGTATATTCTATCTTCTTCTTTTTCTTTTTCTTCTTTCTGTCTCTGTCGCAATGTCATTTTTGTCTCTCTCTCTATCTCTCTCCCCTTCTATCTCCCTCTCTCTCTCTCTCTCTCTCTCTCTCTCTCTCTTTCTCGCTCTCTGTATCTCTCTCTTTATTTCTCTTTCTCTCTCTCTCTCTCTCTCTCTCTCTCTCTCTCTCTCTCTTAAAGTATCAGGAAGAGGTAGAAAGATTATGTAAACATGTTGATCAAAGCACGTTATCCCAGGAAGGTAGAAAAAGATGTGTAAAGGTGAAGGCCACTGGAAACATTGTTGCATACTGCCTGAACAGGTTTTTCAAGTTCACATTGGAGCTCTTTGAAAATTAAACAAATATTCACTCGAGCATTTTATTGTACTATCGAGTGAACATCTCCAACCAGGCAGCGGTTCTTTCTCACCAATAGTGCTATCATTATTTCAAAGTTCATTTTATTCAAGCATGCTTAGAACTTATATTGTGTACTTGTGTCCCATTTATAGCAGAAAAGATGAATTCACAAAGTCAAACAATCTTCTACTGGATGTCAACACTACAAGTGCAAATATAGATGGCATCTACCAAATGACTCTTGATATTACATACAGAATACCTGAGTTATGAGTGGCGAAAGGAAATCAGTCTAGTTGGCCCAACATGTGCATAATTTTTGGTCTCCTTTATGAACATGTGAATTGTGCATTTTCAATTAATGGATTTCCAGTAAGTTTTTAGTAGTTTATTTATAGTTTGCTGGTCTACACAATCCATTACTGCACGGTAGTAAAAAGTTGAGAATGACCTTGCCCTGGCTTCTTTTGATAGGAAATTCAATTACCAGCGCCCCTTAACAAAGAGATATTAGCAATTGATCATACGATTAATAGATTGATTGTGCGATCAATTGATTGTACACGGTGCTCAATGCAAAATATGAATCAGTCACTACTTATGATGTGTTACAGGGCCCGGTACACAAGTATTAGCTGTGACAGTATTAGTTATCATTGGACTAGCGATCATAAAATTCAGGATTTGTAATATTCAAGGTTCATAATGCTGAAAATGAAATACATGTAGAACCTTTCCATTTTTAAAGTTTCAGAAATATAGCTCCCCCTCCCCCCTGCCAATTTGACTTATGCATCATCTAAAAACTTGGATGACACTGAACTGCTTAAAATTAGTGTTTTTAGATGCTGCTCAACTAGTTCTAATACATGTACAGTGAAACTCTATTGCGACAAACCAGTTAGGACCAGCCAAAAGCTTCAACAGGACCTCTGTTTTGTAAATGGGTTATTTTCAAGCTGTAGAGGCTTCAACAACTACTGATTATGCATAGGTCAAATAAATAATGTGGGTGCTTAATACATTTTTTTTTAAGATGATGCTCATCTTGTTCTTATTCAAAGTACAGTGGAACCCTGTTGCAACTTAACAGTTTAGGACCAGTGAAAAGCTCTGCCATGGTCACCTTTCTAAATTTTGTCATTTTATAGCTTTGTCATTGAAAGCTGCATATTCACTGTTCGAATGGGTATTATTTCAGGGTATGTCCATTTCAATGTTATGATATTGATTAATAGCAATAACAACAGTACATCTTCATTTACAGAGCAGGGAATGAAATGACATTTTAATGTAAGTGATGATTCTGACAGAAATGAGTGATTTTGTTGTTGAATATTTGTGTAAACTTCATCTCTTTGAAAAGAGGCAAAGTAGGCAATGGTTGCCTACATGTCTCTTCAATTAAAGCTTTTTAAAAGCATGATAACCACATAATATGAGTGGCATTGTGTACATGTATATATGAAAAGAGAAGTTATCTATAATGCCGAGGAAAGAATCGTTCGAATTTAGAGACAAGATTAATGTCTCATCCATGTGTGTCATGGAACTGAACTGAAAACAATAAACGCCTCAGTTTTTGAGGCTATAAGTATAAAACGTGAGCATGTTTCTTTTATTGTTTACTATAGATCTCTTTGCCAGCTCCCTTGTTTGGAATAGCCATGATTGTGAGACAGAAAAGTAAAAGGGTGTAGAGGGTGCACAGAAAAGGCTCCTCACTCCTGAACGCCCCCCCCCCAACCACCCCTCCCTCCTCGCCCTGCCACATTTTCAAAGTAGTTTGAATAGTGCCGAGTTATAGCTTTATGTGATAAAGTGTATGAAAGACCCTTTAAATATATATGTTAATCAAGTAGAGTAGATTGAAAAGCTTAAAGCCCCACTGCAATACTTATAGCTACTTGCGCCCTCTATATATCAAACAATGCCTAATCGGTGACCATTGGTCCCCCATAGTCCAATTTTTTAAAATGTTAATTGTTAGCCGATTTGATTAGATAACCACCTGTCGGTGACCATGGTGGGAGGTCTAATCACTCCTGGCCAAACTAGTACGGAGGGGCTTTAAGACCCCTTCCCCCTAACCAATGCTCACACATTTTCATTGCTTTAACATTTCATAGATGTCATTATCTACAAATGAAAAGTGGTGAGATGTAATATGTGTAAAAAAAGAGCTACTGAAAGCTACAACTGGAAAAGGTCCCCCCCCAAAAAAAAAAAAAAAAAAAAAAAAATGATGTGTATAACATTATAACAATACATGTTGTAGCAAGGAGTTACACTCCTTGGTTGTAGTAAGGTGTTCTTGTAAAGCGCTATAACGTCTGTCCGACTTAACACTTCTGGCGCACAAAGTTTTTGAAAAGCCCATGCCGAAGAAATTTACACTATATGGAATTCGTATGCTAATGTGAAATGCAGTAGGTCAGAACTTGATGCGGGGTCTATATTTACCGGAGGTATTTGGAATTTGCATGGTTTTTTATTCAGTGCTTATCACCAGACGAGGTTATTATCACTTAAAGAAAAAAAACGACATATACTTGTAAATCTTTTATGAGTTGACTCGGTAATAAAATAAAAATCGTAATAAAGCATCACTCTAAAATACTACGAAATATGGCCCAAAAGTCCAGCTCCTTTTTTTTTTAGAGTGACAACCAAGTTATATTTTCAAACGTTTTAAGCTTGATGCTTCTTTACTTGCTAAATAGCTTTTAAAAACATTTTCTGAACCTTTTTGAAAATAAATTCGTTAACATTTCTGAGTGGTTGTCGAATATAGGTTTTTTCTCGGTTGCATTAATCGGTTGCTCCATATAACATGAAACAATAACAAAGAGGTATCGTCTTTTACTTGTAATTGCCCCTTCCTCCCCCTTACATCATCTCCTTGTTTACAGAAATGAATGATAAAGAAGGGGGTATGCTTATAAGAAGTATGGTCGATATTACATGAGCAAAGTACATGTATTGTAATAAATCATGATTATTCGCAACTATCGCCCAATTTGTTACAAAATACATCAGCCACGATTGATGTTTGGTTGATCTTGACCCACTGATTAGTTAGGTAGGAAATGAAACTATAACCAAAGTTCGCCTCGGGGTGAATTAGTAATAACAAAATTGTTTTGTTTAAATAAAACGGTAGTGATCATTTCTACCAGATGGCAGGTCAAATGTCCATCAAAGTGGTCTTCGGACACTCAAAAAATGCTTTAAATGTGCGTCATTGATCCAATATATACTATACATGTATTCAAGCTTCCATAATTATGACCTTATTCCAATAGGTCTGGATAAACCTAGACATTTCAAATAGCCAAACTTCTTGTCTCGCTCTCTCAAAAATAGACTGATGTTCAACCCCCTTTTTAAGTTCAATTTCAAGTTTTATTTATCTTTCTTTCATAACACACTTTACAAATATGACATGAATATAACAAGTTAACAGATTATGGCGTTATAATAGAAAGATGAGGTGACCTTGGTTGAAAGGAAGGCTTGTGAATTTAAGGTCCCTCATATCTCTCTATAAGTCCACTATAGTATGACACCATTCACATGCAAGGTGCATAATTGTGGTATTTGTCCCAAATAGCACACGAAAACACAAAAGTTTACCAAACTCAAAGAATTAGGAAGTAAAGAATGGAGAGATATCTTGAATATCTACCAAAGATATTGACACTATAGTCTCGTGGAAAAAAGTTAGAATCCCGAATAAACTTTGTCCATTTTTAATGACTCCTAGCTCTAATGTTAAATATGAAATAACAGTATCTGTGATATGGTGTAATATTGAAGCCCTAAAAAAAACATTGCGTTTCAAAATGATCATGAAGTGCCTCGAAATAGTAAAAATCTTCGAGTGACCGATTCTACCGTAAACATTTCCCGCAATAAACTGTAGTGTTATGAAAACCGTCAGGAAAACGAAAAATGACATTTCGATTTCCAATCATAAATATCTTGATAATCAGACAGGCGATCGGCTTGTACAAGTCATGGGATTCCTGTCTGACCTTAAGGTTTATAATATGATTGCAGCATGAGCTAAATCCAGGATTTTGTTTCAGAATCTTACCTAGTCACTTTAAACAAGGGATGGGAATGTGGAGCCAAGGATATGTCATCATAACACAGAGAATAAATCTCCTTGTCAATAAGCCTTTTCTTGAGCTCTTCTTGACTTAACATCAACAACTTTTCTATTAAAATGCACAAAGTCCATGTAAATAATTTAGAAACTGTCTTCGGACTGAAATAAAAAAAATCGTAATGGCTTTTGACCCGCATTCGTTGCTTCAGCCAAACAAGAAAATGTTGATTGACAACACTTTTTGAAAAGGCTGCCGCAAAGTCATCCCAGGCAGTGGAGTTATGAATAGAGTATTATCAGATAGGGTATCAGTTACTCTTTACCATGACAACAAGAAAATCAAGGTCACATAGGTTATGATTAATTATAATCTTATCAAAAGCTTACAAAGTTGGATTTGTTTTTTAGTTGTATAGGTGCTGTAGAATGATTCTTAGTATATATCTACAGACAGCTAGACTCACCTACACTACAGAATGATTTTTTAGGTAATCAATAGCATGTCTTCTGTTTCAATTACTAGTTTTTTGTCAATGTATCAAACAAATAACAATGCTGACAGTCAACTTTTGTTTCTTTTCTTATCCTTTTCCTTCTTGGTTGTTAAAATAATTTCCCCGAAATCCCCCCCCCCCCCCCAAAAAAAAAAAAAAAAAAAAAAATGGAAACAAGCATTGCTCAGTTGAGTACTCGGCTCAGAGTATCATGTTTGCTCAAACATTCACGAAAAGTATGCAATGTTTATTCTGGACCTTATACAGTACTATAACAGTAACTTTTTCCTATTTATGGCATATCGTCTACCGCTTACACAAACTTTCCAATGTATTTATTATGAAGATTTCACAGCTGTATTGCAGTGTATCAGGCTAAACTATATTGCTAGAATTGGTTCCTGAAATTTGAACTATCCAAACTATATTACTGTCCACAGAAAGTCATATTTCTAATGATTTGGAATCGAAAACGGAAAAGATTTTGTTGTCTAAGTTGACTTAATATGAATGAATAAATGTCTTATATTTCATATATTTGTTCTATTCTATCTGCAGGCGGGTGGCCAGGGTGGGGGCGGTCGCCCCCCCCCCAAAAAAAAAAAAAAAAAAAAACGCGGGCCAAGAAGAGAGAAAGAGAGAGAGGGAGAGAAGCGATTAAAGTAAGATGATGTAGGAAGAAAAAGGAGCAGATAAAGAAACATTTTTGAAAACTCAGACAATATGATTAAGAGTCGGGAATGGTACAACGAATCGTCTTCTTTCTCTAATAATTTAATGAAACGTCAAATCTACCGCGCTAAGCGCGGGAGGGAGGGAAAAAACTGAATTGAGACAAGGATATAGAGTCGAGGACGGTACAATGAATCGTCTTCTTTCTTCAATGATTTAATGAAACTTCAAAGAGAAGGGGGGGGGACTGAATTCAGACAAGGATCAAGAGTCGAGAGCGGTACAACGAATCGTCTTCATTCTCTAATACTTTAATGAAACGTCAAATCTTTCGCGCGGGAGGGTGCATGAAACTGAATTCCGACAAGAATCAAAAGTCGCGAACTGTTAAACGAATGGTGTTGATTCTCCAATGATTTAATGGATTTAATGAAACGTCAAAGCTTCCGCGCTTCTTGCGGGAGAGGGGGGAGGGGACTTCCCCCTCCCTGCCCCCCCCCCCCCTCTAGAGAGCGCGCTTCGCACACTTTGCATGCTCACTACCAAAGACGTTTAAATATAAGTACTACCGCCCCCCCCCCCCCTTCCCTAAAACAAAATCCTAGCTACGCGCTTGTCTGTCTGTTATTTGTGACTGAACGACCCACATTACATGTCACCTATGTTCGAGACCTTGAACAGTAAATCATTTGAAGCACCTAGAGAAACATACCATTTCCTTCCACAGGTAAAAAGGTGCAACAGCAAGTCGTTGATCCCACAATTTCTCCGGCGACACTGTCTGCTCCAGAGTTTATATCATCACGGATAGTAGGGTCATAGGGGCTATGTCTATGGTCGGAATTTAGTTTAGGTTTGTGTTATTCTTACAATGGTAGGTGAAGGATTCAAGTTATAGAATTCGACCCGAGTATTAACAATTATTTCAACGGAGCATGCATGCGTTGTACCATTCAATTCAAATCAATTCAGTTTATATCGCATGGTAAAAAACACATTACAAATCATAAATACAGAACAAATAATATAGGCCAGGACCTCTAAGAAGCAATTTGTGCTTGTATATGAGGCTCCTATCAAGGTACACACAATGTTAGATTAAAAAGCGAAATAAATAAAACTAACTAGGTATAGGCTATATACGTAAGAAGAAAAAGAAGAAGAAAAAAAGAAGACCATTAATTATCAGCAGGTATCATCCATGTATATACACATACCCACAATCACACACTAACACACAAGAGCAATAACAAAAAGAGAGAGTTCAGAATGAGAAAGAGAAGAAAGGGAAGAGGTGATCAACAGAAAGTAAAGAAAAGGAAGAGGTGGAAGGAGAAAGAGAGGAAAGGGTCTACTGTGGTCGTACCATCTATAAGTCTGTAAAAGATAATGTGTCCCGCCCACTTTTTGTAATTCCCCATTCATTTCTTGTAACTCATCTGACGCCGAACGACAATTATACAGACGTGCCTTATTGGCCTCATATAGTCTTATCAGTCGTCAGCTAATATTTGAGGGCAAGCATTCTGGTTATTAAACTTTTGATCATTTCCGCGATGCACACACAAGGGGCGGATCCCCTTTAATATTCTGACATAAAAGAATCTAACTCGAATTTGCAAGTTCAAATAAACTGTGGGTCG
Organism: Strongylocentrotus droebachiensis; assembly: GCA_035222895.1. Taxonomy (NCBI): domain Eukaryota; kingdom Metazoa; phylum Echinodermata; class Echinoidea; order Camarodonta; family Strongylocentrotidae; genus Strongylocentrotus; species Strongylocentrotus droebachiensis. Next base: position 17,798 of record JAVYIG010014520.1, on the reverse strand, counting down.
CTTTAGCTTTATACACAAAGGTAGACATGATATATTTATGCGTGTTTCTTCTCGTGTGACTAATTTAATGATATTTGAAATGTATAGGTCAGCCATTATAAGTGCATACCACAGGAAGTATATAGGTTAGTTTGGTTTTCGGGAACAGCCGTTAAACTTCAACCTGTTTACTGTAGGCTCGTGCTCGCGTGTAACCTCTATCGCAGTTCTCACAAAAACAAACAAACAAATAAACAAAAAACCAATAGTTTCACGCCTCACCTCTAACATACACGTTGGTGAAACGCATTGGGAATCAATTATCATATCAAAGGGGGGGGGGGGGGGGACATGATAGGAAAACATTATGCCTGTGTAAAGAGCTCAATGAACTATTTTATGTGATTATGTTCAAGCACATTGAGCAACTTCCTCGAGAGGGCTTGGGCGTCAGCTATATTTTGACATATTATAGGCCTAAATCATCCATTATCAAATTTACGACACACATGCAGGGACGGTCATTATAGCGTTCAAATTGAGAAGAATTAGGGTATCGTACCCAGTGGTCAAATATCCTTATAATAATAGTGTGTCTCCCCTACCCCCGTTTGTCAATACACAATGTGTGCACCATCACCGGAGGAATAATTATTGTCAAAGCTCTTTGGAAGCTCAGAAAGAAAGCCAAGAAAAATCGGAAAACGGGATTATCGTAGAATTCGCAGTTTTGAACAGGGCTTATGTGATACGCCCCCTAAATACGAGACAAAAAAAGTTATTATTTGAGCTTTCAGCTTTTCCCCAGGTCCTTATTTTCTCTCCAAGGTAAAACAGAGAAAAGATGGTCGGTGAGGAAACTGGCACAACAATAGGACGCCATCAGTGCATTGAACCATCACCATGGCAGACCGGCGCCACTGACTTACACACTCACAACCCCACGACACCTTCTTGTAATAAAAGTTAATCATGTATGATTATTTGTTTTGATACGGGAACTTATTTCTGGCTCATGTTCCCATGCAGTAAGTTAATCTTGCCTTTATCTCAATCAAGAGTTTTAACCTTACAAAATGCCCGTTGCACAATCAGGGGGACGTCATTTCGAATGCGCTTTTACCATGATTACCTGCGCGTATTTGACAATAGGGACTTTTAGATTGAGTGGACGAGAACGGCGTGAACGTCCATTGATCATGCGGAAAACAGTTTTAACATTTATTCCTATTTCTTGATATCAAAAATTGGATTCTTAAAGGTAATACAAAGTTTTGGGAAATTTGAAAATTGGGTGGATAGTGAATCTTTACAATTTTGATATATTTGGATGCCCCTCTGGATGTATTAAAAGCACTAAAAAAATTAGCCCCTAAAACACTTCTGTTTTTGAGAAAAATTGAATATAAACATTTACCGGTGCTCCCGGTAAATTTTGATAAATTTCAAATAGCGCCTATTGCCGTGCAATGGTAGCTGCGACCATGAAAATCTCAAAATATGTAGTTGTGATATACAATTTCCAAACGGGAATAGCTAATCGGTCGATTTTAGTCAAGAAACATTGTTTCATAGCTAAATTAATATCTTGACCTTGAGAGGGAGCTAAACAACACAAAGAGTTTATTATTTATAATTTCATAACTTTAGACTCGATTTCAACCGCGACAACGATCAATGAATATTGTATAACGCATATGCTTCCAATATGTTAATTTGAACCAAATTCATGACCCCATACCAAAACTTTGTAATACCTTTAATATCAAGAAATGATTTTCTGTTGTAAAGCAATGGTAATTCTTGATATCAAGAATTAGTCCCTAATGTTACCCTCACAGTCATGATGCGTCAAAGTCTACGTCAGTCGGCCATACGGTAATTGCACTCATCACTCCTTTCCATTTTTTCTCTGTGTGTCTCTCTCTCTATCTCCTCTATCTCACACTCTGCCTCTCTGCCTCTCTCTCTCTCTCTCTCTCTCTTACACACTTTCTCTGTGTAATAGCATTCCAAATATAGTCATCGCAATCCCGATTCCAGTACCCTATTCAAAACCACGCGAAGTTTTGATATTTTCTGGCATTATTTTCTGTCGAGGGTAGGCCTTCACAATGACAATAACAACAAAAAAACTAAAAACAGGTGCGCTAGTTGAAAACATATTTCTAATTGAAGTTAGGAGCGTAGGCGTAGGCGTGAAGTGCTGAAAACAGCACGTTTTATACTCATCCAATCATTCGCTGCAAGGGGGGTCGTATGTATGTAGGAGCTAGGAGCCAGCTCTCATATAAATACTTTAAAAAGGAGCCAGTTCTCTATTTGAGGCACATAGCGCTGGATATACCACTGGTGTAATTAGCCATTCTACTGCAGTTCGAGAACGTGGTTGAAACCGTCATCGTTAAAGATGGAGCGTGGTCGTATGATTCTCATCATACTTTGTGTCACAATCTTACTGGTGGCCGTCGTCATCGCCATTGCCGTCCCCTTGTCGTTGAACAGCAACAACAACAACAGCAAGAACAAGAGGGCTTCGGATCTCGCCAAGCAGTACATGAGGGAGGTGCCTTTGATAGATGGGTACGTTGGTCTAACTTTGTTTTTCAGGTCTTTTCGCCATTTTCTCGATCTCTGGTCATTTTTCCTCTTCCCCAAGTTAATACGGACCGCCCCCAGTCTTCGTCATTTTCCCCTTTTCTTTCCCAACCACCCTCTCTTTTTTTACACACGTTATCCCCCCCCCCAACTTCTCTCTCTCTCTCTTTCTCTTCTCTCTCTCTCTCTCTCTCTTTCTCTCTCTCTCTCTCTCTTTTTCTTCTAGCTCCCTCTCTTTTTCTTTTTCTTCTCCCCTCTCTCGATCTCTATATATCTATCATACTTATCTCACTCTCTTTCCTCTATGGCTGCAGGTTTATGTCGCTATCCGATTATTATGTTATTATTATTACGATAATAATTAACTTTCGTAAACATTATGAAAGAACTTGATATAATTATGCGTGTATTTTCATCCCGATTTTGACACAGTCTCGTCTTGTAAAGGGACCGGAATCGTTTGCATCAGTTTCACCAAAAGCATGAACATCTAGGTACCGACCCACTATATAAAATTTTATTGAATAATAATTTGCGAGTGTTTGTTTTGCGTGACTGCTTAATCATGTGTGTGCTACTATGCTAATCAACTAGGGGACCTACGTCCTTAAGTCATAACTGACAGTATTGAGGATTAATGCCTCACAAAAGGGCACTAATATAGCGGATCGGCAAGATTTTTATTCTGGGGCCTCACAGTACCGAGGCCATTGCTTAGCCACTGAATCATGACTGTACGCAGCGGGGGCTATATGTGCACTCACAAATTATTATTCAATAAACTCTAAGAATGTATACTATTATCTAGATCTATAAGGAATAAATCATTGTCAAAATCAATCCATAAATTGGGGTAAAAATAATTATTCCACCATTATGACCAACAGTGTAATATAAAGTAATATAAATTAGGTACATAATATATTACTAACAAAAGTTAAAATAAATATGTAATCATATTATGATATAAATGAATTAAATAATTATACCTTTAACAAAACACATAGTTGACAAATCATTTCAAAATTGAAATATGCAGGAGACAGCCATTTTAAGCTAGAGCTTGAACGTGATGACGGCCTCAGGAAAGGAACCAATATGGGCGACAAAACCTATAATATAAATAATCGTAAATTAATTAATTATAACAGCCACATAGTGAAGGAAAAAATAAATTCAGGCATAACGTGAAAATAAAATGCGGTAAGTGTAAATGTTTATATTATGTAAGTGTATGTCTTTTGTGAAAAGGTTTTATTTATGTTCTTATTTATTAATGTATGTGCATGTGCAGGTGTGTTTGCGAGTGCTTGGAACGCTCATTAAATTATGATTTGTATGCTGATAACAAAATACAAAAATTACGCTTCATGGCAGCCTTGAAAGAATGTATCGTAGTACATGATTTAACATGTAATTTAATATTTATTGAAAGGCATACTTCTGTGCCTCCCTTTCAAATTTCATTATTATTAATAATCATATAATAAATCTGGAATTACATAGCGTTTGATACAGAATACCATATTTAAGCGTTTTACAAATCGTCGTCCCACCAGGTTCCCATTTCTCTCCTGGCTATGGAGTGGCAAATATAGATTAATGTCTTGCCAAAGGAGATTAGTGTCATGTCGGGGATCGAACCCATGACATTTGTATTTCCAGTCAAGTGCTTTAAACCACATGACTACTTCCGGTAGGCCTTGCTTAAACAATGGTACTAGTCAGGGGCGGTGATTTCGTTTCATGACCGGGGGGGGGAGGGGATACGAGGGACGAGGGAGCATAGTGTCAACTGTGCTCACGTAATACTAACGGAATACAGATTTCCTACAATATTTACTTGTACATTTTGAAGGATATTATGCGAGGAAGCGTATCGACCGAGCGAGAAGATTTTTGCATTTTTATTAGTCTAAACGCTGCACTCTTGGGCCCTACAGAGCCTAAAAGTGCAATGCCTAAAAGCAGTCTTTAGTCAGTATTTGCTATACATTTTTGTTGTTGCACGCCGCCCCTGGATACTATTGCACTTTTCACAACACTTTCTGTTATATTCGTGACTTTTTGCACTTTCCAAGGGACGGGCTCCCCATTGTTGCTTGGGCTAGGAAAAAAGTAAGATCTAGCTATAGTAATCAGGTTCTATTATTTGAAATCAACTATGACTTTTTTGTTCATACACACATACAAACAAATCTAATTCATTGGCCTTGAAGTCTAGCCAGTATTAAGCAGCAATACATAATGAATGTCATACCTGATTATGTTTGACATCGAATAGACTATGCTTCCCTTATCTTGGCAGTCGATTGTAATTAAAGGCAGATATTGATACAGAACTTCTGCATCGTATCAAGTCAGCGGCAGCAGCCTTTGGAAAGTTAAGAGGGGGAGGGTCTTCAATAATCGAGATATTCGCATAAGCACCAAAATCATGGTCTAGAAGAAGATTGTTCACCTTATTTTTCCGGACATTTCTGAAACCTAGCTGGACCACTTTCAAGGCTCTTGAAAAGTTCCATCATGCTGCCTGAGACAGATTCACCCCTCCACATACGAGGGCAGACGTATAAACAACATTTTCCTCAAGGAGGCTATAACATGACAAGTATAGATCTAGAAGTCATGTTTGTTAAAGCCCCATCGCACTAGTTTGGCCAGGAGGGTTTAGACATCCCAGTATGGTCACGGAAAGGTGATTATCTCCAGGCGCGTAGCCAGAGTTTGATGTTTGGGTGGGGGGGGGGGGGGGGGGCACATACATGTAATCGATCGAGGTAAAAAAAAGGGGTCTACAAAATTTCAACCGATCCTGGAAATTTTAGGGGGGCACGTGCCCCCCCCCCCCCGTGCCCCCCCCCCCGTGGCTACGCGCCTGATTATCTCATCAAATCATCTCTCAATTAACATAAGAAAAAGGGCATAGGCTATATAGAGGGCGCAATTAGCTATAAGTAGTGCAGTGGGGCTTTAAAACAGCTGCGTTGGACAGGACGTACCCTCAGAATGCGGGGTTTCCTGTCTACCCAAGCAGATTTTGTTTGGAAACCGTATGAGGACAGTGAAAACGTTACATGGACACAGGCCAATCTCAAGAAATTTTGCAACAACACGAGCATTGGCGTTTCGAGGGGGGGGGGGGGGGGGGATTGGGCAAAAGAACACCTCCCCTTAAAAAATCCTGGCTACGCCCTTGAACGCGAGTATACCTAAAATGTGCCCTGTAATCATCGTAGAACCAGGGAGGTCCCTGGTATAACCCTGGAATGCAATTCACAGTTCAATCATTCTGAAATAGTATATCAAACAGGTACAGAGTAAACACCCATTAATGGCCCAATACACCTACACCCAAATCAAATGTAACGCCAGATTTTCCTTTTGTTCTGAACTGATACGTGTTTAATAGTGCTAGGTAAAGACATTCAACAACGATACCCCAGTTACACCGCCAAACCGGCCATCGCCAAACCGACCGGCAGCCGGAAAAATCGTTGTCATTCAGGATAATGTTACATTTTCTTCGGTCTATTATCGGTCCGTTATTGGGCTCGTCGGTGTGACTGGGTTTATGAGAAGGTTACCGAATCTAGTACAAACTATAATGGTTGGTTACTCATGATGTATGAGCAAATGTTTCAGCTCGCTTGATGTTGTCACTATTGTGTTTGTGATCAGGTCTGATGTGTGGTCTGGTTCCAATTCCGTTTTGAGATGCCAATGTACTTTAGAAAAGGAAAAACACGCACCCAACTTTGCCAAGTTTTGGGCAGTGTCAGATAAACAATATAGGGTTACAGCTGACGTTATAATAGACAACAAGCGTCTATCAACCAAAGCTCACCATAAAACTTATCAAGATACAAAAAAAAAAAAAAAAAAAAAAAATGGAGCTCATCAAATTGTATCTACATGAATTTTTGACTATTTTCCCATGGCAGGGTGACCTTATGTTGGTTATGGATTTATTTATTTCCCAAGGCTGCGTCAGCGACTGCCGCAGTCTTGACGCACCATGTGAGAATGAAATTGTACGAAAATTAATGCATGATAAACAGTACAAATAGTCTGAGTTAATGACACCCTAAGTCCTAATTTCCTTGATACGCTTGATTGGCGTAGTCAATGACGCATGGCAATAACGCCTCGTGTGCAACGCTATAAGGGCAAGGTTTTGATACGTCCTAATCCAAAAAGCTGTACATTACCTCGAAAAAAGTTGATGCGTTTTAATTCGATTTCGATTTGATTGATTGATGCTCTGCCGCCTATTTGGCAACTGCACACAAGTCGTCAGATTACATTACGCCAGTCATGACAAGGGCCTTTGAGGACATCCAGGCACTGACGCAGCCTCTGAATATATAGACGCATCTTCTTGACTCATACGGGTTAGGACCCAACGCATTATTATCATTGGTTTGTCTGTATAAAGAAATACGAACAGTCCACTCTTCCGTCAATACTGCTTTGTGAAAACACATCTGAAACTTTGATAGCGCAAGGCCCTTGTACCCGATGTCTTCAATTGACGCAAACAAAAATTGACGCCTCAGTGGCAGGCGGTGAAACTGGCAATAACTCATGGTATTCAATTTGTTTTGTTTCATTTCTACTTGACGCAGGCACAACGATTTACCATGGCAGTTGGTCCTGTACGTAGACAACAAGCTGCAAGAGATCGACCTCAATGTGCGTCCAAACTTTAACATTACCCATACCGATATACCCAGGCTGAGGGCAGGTTTGGTAGGAGCACAGGTAAGCTCGACAGGGGCGAAGCTAGATTTGTTTGAGAGGGAGGGGGAGGGAGGGGGGGGGGGCACGGGTATCATCACTTTATGTGTATTGGGGATGGATGTTATCGGATTTCCCCCTTTATTTTGTGAGGAAGCGCGTTAAATTATAACACTTGCATATCATATTCTGTGACTGAGTGTAGCGACCGAGCGAAAAAAAAAATTGCATTTAAACTGAGGTATCAGCGTTACTAAGTATTTATTATTAATCAAGTCATTGGTAACTCTTTTCAGTCTTGGAATTATACCCAGTCCTACTATTTATAAAAAAAGGATAAGAACAACGTTAACATTAACATTATTTATTGAGACCCTCATCCACCCGTTACCCTCTTGCGGGATCGAGCACCGTCGTATATTGGTGCTCGATCCTATGTGAGATCCTAAGTTCAAAGCTTGTTCAGGCTTAGATCCTTGAACAAGGTACCACAATTAAAATGAGTGTACCTGGTAATACTGGGATGATAGTAATACCAGGACATTCAGGAAGAAACGTATCAGTCAATAATGATGTGGTTACCGTGCGTAAAAAGGCCTAAAACAATAAATATTATTATATTTCTATCATCGTTATTTTGTCTTTCACAGTTTTGGGCCGCCTATACGTACTGCGACTCGCAGTACAAGGACTCCATTCGAAACGTCCTCACCCAAATAGATGTTATTAAGAGAATGGTGGAGAGGTACCCAGAAACGTTCGATTTAGTCACAACTGCACAAGGTGAGAGGGTAGTTTGGAATCAGGGGGTCGCTAAAGGGGGTTGTGGGGATGATGGACACCCCCGCGCTGGTAATTATTTTAATAAGCAAGTTTGAGATTTCTTGGCCTCATTGGCAAAATCGCAAAATTCATGACTTCTTTCATTGCTTGTTTAAAAACGATTAGGTTTGACAACCCCCCCCCCCCTAAAGAATAATCTAGTGACGCCTCTGAGTAGAATAGCATGTTTTTAAGAACAATTATACTATGGCTGTTGACCTGCTACCTGCTACTTGCTATTTGAGCAAAACTTATCACTACGTACTACGTAATTAAACCGGGTATACCAGGTACACTATAGCAACACCAGGTATACGTACCCTATAAAAGGTACCTTGTTACAACTGGTACAAGAGGTGCAACAGGTATATTTAGGTACCCTGGTACATTTGGTACACTGGGTACACCCTGAATACGAGGGACATCGGGTACAGCGTATATACCAAGCAGGGCGTGGATACCAACAGGCACACCAGGAACCCAGATAAAATCTGTATTTACTTATTTTCCTATCACCTTGTAGGAATTGAAGATTCGTTCGCCAACGGGAAAATCGCTTCTCTCATCGGTGTCGAAGGGGGTCAGAACATCGATAGCAGCCTTGCAGTACTGCGCATGCTCTATGACCTTGGGACCAGATACATGACCGTCACCCATAGCTGTAATACACCTTGGTAAGAATTCCGTCGCTCCCTCCGATTTATCAATTAGTGGATACGCCTGTGACGTAACAATGCCAACGATAATGAGGGGGTGGGGGGGGGGGGGTCTTATGTTATCTCTCTTTCTCTTTCTCTCTCTCTCTCTTTTCTGCCATTCAAAGGTGCAGGGGGGGGGGGGGAGGGAGTGTGTGTGCGGGGGCACGTCCCCCTTGTACCATCACTACGGTGTATTGTGTCCGTGTGTGTGCGCGCGGAATGATTGTCTATGCCTATCCCTCCGTCTTCCTGTATTTTGTTTGATTATCAGTTTTTTTATCAATATGTTTATTAATACATGATATGTATCCAAATCTAGGGCTGATAACTGGAAAGAAGATTATGAGACCGCTGGCGAACATGACGGACTCACTGACTTCGGCAAGGTACGTACATTAAGAAGGAACTTGATGCGATATTATTGTCATGATAATTGAGTTCCACGCACTTTTACCATAAATAGGCCCCCAAAAAAGACTGGAAGGGAAGATAGATATATAGAGATATAGAGGGAAAGAGAGATAGAGAGAGTGGGGAAGCGAACGGGACAGACAGACAAAGAGGGGAAAAGGGAGAGGAAAGAGTGAGGGGAAGAGTGAAAGGAGTGGGGTGGAGGGACATCGTAGATGCTGAGAGAAAGTTAGAAGGGCAGAGAGAACAATTTTGAGAGAGAGGTGAGATTTGAGTTTTGTTAATAATTAAATTTCCAAAACAAAGCAAGAATACACACTATTGATGATGTATTAAATATATGTATGCATCGATCTATCTACCGTTTTATCTGTCGAACATATCGACGTTTTATCTCGATATCAGTCTATTTGTCTGTACTCTGGATTTGGTCTACTGTCTATAGAAGTCCTTCAATCTCTTATGTACTTGAGTGCCGATCTGTCTGTATGTATTATACTTACACAGAATGTTGTTCGTGAGATGAACCGTCTTGGCATGCTCGTCGACCTGTCGCACGTTTCCGTGGCGACGATGAACGACGCCCTCGACGTAGCCGTGGCACCCGTCATCTTCAGCCACACATCGGCATACGCACTATGCAACCACTACAGAAACGCCCCAGACAGTGTCCTCAGGAGAGTGGTATGCGCCAATACATTCGTATTCGTATTCCCGTTGCACGCTCGGCGTCATTTAGATTGCGTCATTATTCTGCGCTAATCGAGTCTGTGAGCGCATACGTCAGTAATTCAACGCAATGTTTGCTGTGTTCATTCTGCATTAACTTTGTGTTTGATGTAACTCTCACACGGAACGTCAATTACTGCGCTAATCGCAGACGTGGTTCTAAACGCCGGGCAAATAACGCCTCGTTTGCAACCCACACTAATCTTGACATTTTGGGAAGACGGGTAATGCAACTTTCACGGAACCCAACCAAACTAAGTGAATGTCCATAGTTGCAAGAATTTTAATATGACTGTGTGATATGAAATTGATAGAAAAGGTGTAATAACTGAGTTAGGAGCGAATGAAATATGACAAGTGAGCTAGTAGACTCAATATCTAGCATGACTATGTAGTCCCTCAATTGCATAAATGAAATATAATACCAGCTAGTTCATAAAATATAAGTCCAGTTCTTCTACGCCACGTCTTAAAACGGCCGCCTTTTCTGTATGCAAGTTCCATTTTGATCGCTCATGTCCAAAAATGGTTTCTATAAAATGAAATTGATGATAGGATTATTAAAGAAAATATCAAAATCAAATTTACCTCATAGTTAAGGTCGATACGATGAAATTAGTCAAATCTTTTTCGTGATGTCTTCGATGATTAAGTCCTTTTTTTCTCTCTCGACATCCAATTTCATTCCCGATAGCCTCAATTTTGTACAAATTAAGTACATACAATGGAATGTAACACAAAGTGTCGGTCAAAGCCTGTGAATAAATGTCACTGTAAACCTTGAAAAAAGATATGGACAGTGAATATTAGGTTGATTATCACATGTTTTGAAAGTGGCACATGCCTCCAAACTCTCTGATAAACAAGCTTAAATAAGAATTGTCCAATCTTTTAAAGATTTTTAAAACATCATAGGGCCCCCATAATGCTGTCCCAACCCCTACAGCTCTCCTTCCGTCTTGTTACTCTCCTTATTTTATTAGCATTATATTTAAAGTCAAATCTCTAACATGAGGACAATGCTTCTGACTTTATACTTCTTTTTCTTGTGTTTTCTGTTGTTTGTGTCTTCCAGAAAGACAACAAAGGAATTGTTATGGTGAACTTCTATACGTATTATATCAACTGTCCGCCTGGTAATGTTACAGCTGACGACACCTACGCAACCCTTGCTCAAATAGCTAGTAAGTATAATCTGTAATAAATAAAACACAAAAGACAAAACAAAATACATTATAGCTGACAACAACTTAACAACACAACGTCACATATGCTCACAGCGTTCTCCCCTTTTATAGATGCAAGTGGGGGCGGGCACAAGAGTGTATTTTGATGGGCATTATATGGCAAATTTCAATCGTTTAACATAGGGACACGTAATAATCCTAAATATATGGCTTGGAATGTTAATGCTAGAAATATCAGCATTAAACATATTTAAATCGTGATACCTGAGGTAATAAATTCAGTGGTAAAAAGTACAAAATAATGTCCGAGGTGAAAAAGGGTTAGAGGCAAAATATATCCAACAGGTTGAAATATCACACAGAGTTGCTAATAAATCCCAATCCTGCCCGATATGTTCTTTTATCCATGCATGTTTCCCCCTTTTTTCCTTCTTCTTCTTCTTCTTTCGCTCTCTATACCTACTCTCCTTCTCTTTCCTTCTTTATCCTTTTCACCCCAGCCCCCTCTCCCTCTCTCTCTCTTTTCACATTTCACCCTCTATCATTTCCCCCTCTCTCCCCCTTTCCCACTCAGACACTAACACATCTCTTCTCTCTTTCTCTGTATATTTCTGTCTGTTCCCCCTTCAACTTCCGTTTTCTATTGTTCCATCAATTCATGATTTATTTTTAAAAATACAATTATTATCTTGATTCAGATCACATGGATCATATCAAAGATGTATGTGGCTGGGAGTGCGTTGGATTCGGAAGTGACTATGACGGCGTTGATTTGTAAGTTCCGGGATGAAGCCGCTGAATTATCTTGTTGCATTCAGAGCTTTTCAGACAAGCCCATGTTGTCAATTTAAATGGAAGGATGATGACCTACACCATCTGCTGGTCCCTGAAAGTTTGCCAATTTTCCAAGGCGTGTTTGCCAACAAGCACACACGCTGCACGCACATAAACACAATCAAGCTTATTTCAATTTGCCGAAAACTTTTAGATCACACCACAGATTCGCTAGTCCTTACGTGAAGTATGATTTCGATGATCTTCAAAAAAAAAACATAGGAGCTGGAAGCAGGGTCACAAATACTAAACGTTCGTGGGGCCAATGTCACCAACCTATATTTCATTTATAAATATCGCTGTATTCAATATCATCTATCGTTTTTTGCTGGTAAACAAATCAAAACAAAATCCAACCAAATCTAACAAGATGAACTGTTTATGTAAAGCAAAAGCACATTTTCCAGCTATGCCGCTATACTATTATACTTTGTCTATTACATAATAATAGGTCAGATTTTAGGAAGTTCGTAAGATCGCGTTTCATGTGCGCTTGATAATGAAATCTAAATCAATTCAAACTGAAGAATGAATTTAATGCACTATATTCTTTGTAAAGGAACATCAGATGATAAAGTATGATAACGTCTTCCGCTTCGATTATCATAATTATTGTCATTATCTCAAGTACTATTATCATGATTATTATCATTATTCTTATATAATTATCATTATCATTATATTTAGTGTTATTGAAATATCTTTATTATTACCATTATTATTATCATAGTCGTTATTTTAATCATGATTTGTATAATTATAATTATTGATATTATTATTAATATAACTATTATTTTTATTGTACTTTTATCATAATTCAAAAAATAAAATATAATGCCTTATTAATATCATCATCATTATCACTATTGTTTTCAATTGTTTTCAGTGTCCCTGAAGGATTAGAAGACGTCTCTAAGTTCCCTGACCTGGTGACAGAACTCCTTCAGAGAAATTGGACAGAAACCGAGGTGAAGGGCGCCCTCGGAAACAACTTTCTTCGTGTGTTTAGGAAGGCGGAAGAGGTATTTAAAAAAAATCATTTAAAAAGGATAATCATTTAAGGTTAATTTTTTACTTTCTGTTTTTTTGCTTTCTGTCAAACTACGTTATGATACAAGACAAATATAAAATATACATTCTTTCCCATGTAAACTGTAAAAATATATCTCTCTCTCTCTCGACCCAGCGGAAAAGATTAATAATAATAATAATGATAATAATAGTGGGTTCTTGTATAGCGCTCATGTCAGTCAGATTTAACCCTCCTGGCGCTCCCGATTATTACCCTGGCTTTAGCACGGCTGCCATACGGCGCTCTAGCAGGTACCCATTTACTTCACCTGGGTGGAGTGTGGCAAATGTAGATCACGGTCTTGCCAAAGGACATTAGCGCGGCGGCGGGAATCGAATCGCGGACCTTGTGATCGACAGTCCGGCGACGTATCCACTCGACCACAACACCTCATGCATGATTGTTTTCTTTCAAATGAAGTTCAGGAATATTCACCAGTAACATTTGCACCCCAAATAGACGATAGGCGTGTATGTTTTGATGCAAATATTTGGTGCATGCGAAACTGTTTACCACGAAACCTGAAACTGATAATAAGATGATTTCGTCTGGACAGAGCCAGAAGGGGGTTAACTCATCAAATAATTTGTTTGGGGTGTCGTTTATCTTGTTTTATTTCGTTCTTTTCTTCTTCAGGTTAGTACGATGCTTCGTGCAACCACCCAACCTTACGACGATATCTTCCCGAGAGTTGCGCCCAAGGAGGCTGACAATACATGCCGTACCTACATGTACGGCACATCCTTTGCGTAAAGCCAGGAACCCATTCTCCACGACAAATAGCTATGGTTTCAAGCAGGGGCGACGATTTCTTTTCACGACTGGGGGGGGGGGGGGGGGGAGGGACGAGGGAGCATAGTGAACAAGTGGGGCGAAGGTGACGGAAGTGACTTACGCCCTTACAGGTTTTCGAAGTTTTGTTGTATTAAAAAATGATATTCTTTAGCAAAACTATAATATAAAAGCAAGCGATATACTTTTTTCACACTTCACTTGTATTTTACCGGTAATTAGTGTGCAGTTCGAAGTGTTGTAAATATTTAGTAGGTAAATTTTAGTAAGTAGGGAGCTCTGATATACAATATCTTATTAAAATACGGAACGATTGTGCTTATGTCATTTTTATTTAACTTGTTATGTAAATATGGATAGGGCAGTTTCCATATTATAATGTTTACATTCTATATTTTCATACACGGTGCTGGTTGATAATGACAATGCTAACTGTTTATAAATCAGGTTGCGTTTGAAATGATCAGAATACACAGGTATTGCTATATCGGGCAAGCCTCACACAATCGACAACCAAGTTGAAAGTATCAACGAGATTAAGATCCTTTTATGTGATTTCAGTTTGTTTAGACTAGTGCGCCTTGGGCATTGATTTCAAGTCAATTTGGCGCTTAAACTAACCCCATATATCATTAGTACGTGTATAATCAAAATTCTGTCAAAGAATTTGGAATTGCTCATGCACACATACTATTATTAAAATCGGTGTTACATGGTTTAGTATGTATTCATGTTTATTCATAGTTCTGGTTTAATTGGGTTTTCGTTGTTGGCCATATAGAACTGTTGTGCTTTTATGAACACGATGTCGGTTTTAATAGAAGGATTTTCTTTATATTAATATTTTTATATTCGTAAGAAGAAAAATCATGTTACACGTGTATAATTTCCTTATATTTGTTATGAAACTTTGTAGATTTTATCTGTTGTTCTTTTATTGGTATGAGTGGATTCTTGTAGGACTATGTGAAATTTATTATGTAATGCTATGGAATTCCAATAAAATACCCAATATTTCAATATTTTTTTTGCAGATATTTTGATTCATGATTTTGGTGGTTCTTAATCATATCTTGCAAAGATTATATGGTTGGTGTAGCTTAAATCAGTGACAAAATGCAGTATATCATAGATTGAAAATGATGAAATATAACAATTTACTGAAGTGCATTTCAAACAACTCGTTTCGTTTCATCTCGACGAGGGTACATCTACAATCTGATATCAACATAACAAAAATATATATAACGGGTCGTTTCTCGAAACCGTCATAAGTCTAACGTCTTTGCCGTCCCATTGAAACGTGTGTTATAGAATTAACACGCTTTTCTATGGGATGTCCACAAACTTAGACTTATGACGGTTTCAAGAAATTGGCCCTAGCTTCTTGCATTAATGAAAACTTCAGAATATAGGGTAAAAGTAAAATTATGAAACACCTATCTTCTTCCTTCAATTGCTATTGAATATTTTGTACAAAAATGGACTCTGAGTGCATTTTGATATTTGGAGGTAACGAATTGCTATGCTATAGAGTACATTAATTAAATGTGATCTTTCGGAGGGTTTAACAGGAAAATTATCATCATTATATTAATGTTTGCCTTTTGGTTAACAAATATTTGCATTTCAATTTCTTTGGAGTTGCATATGCATACTTTTAAATGTATGCCTGCTTTTCTTACATTATTCTGGGTATTATTTTGATATCGAAACAGAGTGGGGGGGGGGGGGGTGTCTACCGACGAAGTTCCTAAGAAGATATGTGAGCTGTATGCATTTGTGTTTTTGTGAGCATGTAGAGTAAGTAGAGCCTGGAAACAAAAGTAAATTGACTTAATTATTAATGTAATTATGTTTTGTACTGGAACTATAGGGGAGGGAGGGAGGGCTGTTACTTGCCACCCCCCTTCGATTCCGTGACTTCCTGCATTATTCATTGAAACCAAGTAGTATCGATAAGACTGTTATATACATTTCCTTAAACAAATTAACTTTGGTATCACGTTGATAATCAAATAGAGGGCCCTTTATAATCTTTGAGGACTAAAGGCGTTAGTCCTCAAAGATTATACCAAGCTACAAAATAAACACAAGGAATATCCTCTAAACAGGCATTGACCATGATGGTAAATAAGAATAGTTGATTTTGGTAAACTATCAATGTATCTTGAACCCTGATTGGTTCGCAGTACTGGAGTTGTGATCAAACGCAACTCTAATAGGCTCATATTGCGCATCACGTCATGAATATTCAGCAGATAACTGCGAAGCCTTGAAGATGTTTCCAGTTGATCAGATTACTCGTCTTACCTCCGGCAAGTTGGTAAACGAATAGGAAGGCGTATCTCCGACTCGTAAGGAAACTAAAGAGCACTGGATATACACCACCGGTATAACTCAGGCCCTATTCTGTTGCCGTTTAAACGTCCTGATCGAATCACTCATCGTCGACCATGGAGCGTAGTCGTTTGATTATCATCCTCGTAGCCGTGGGGATCTTAACGGTGGCCATCGTCGTCGCCATCGCCGTCCCCGTGTCCATGAACAACAACAACAAAAGCAAGAGAGCTTCGGAACTCGCCATACAGTACATGAAGGAGGTGCCTCTGATAGACGGGTATGTCAAAGTCTCGCTGAGAATTGGTGGGAGTTCTCGCCATCTTATCATGTTGTATCCGTCTGTCTCTCTTATAGTTTATCGAAGTATCTTTCTCCCACATTCACCATCCTCCCCCCTCCCCCTATCTATACCCTCATTCTTTAGCCGTCCTTACTTATCCTTCTCTTTCAAGTCCTATTTGAATTCTCCTTCAGATTCTCCTTAGGTATCCTTCTCTTTTTTTTCTAATCTTTTCGCCTTAATTTTGTTTCTTCCCTTTCTTCTTCTTCTTCTTCTTCTTCTTCTTCTTCTTCTTCTTCTTCTTCTTCTTCTTCTTCTCCTTCTTCTTCTTCTTCTTCTTCTTCTTCTTCTTCTTCTTCTTATAATGTTTCATTATATCATCTTTTGAAATAAAAAAAACTGTCTGTATTTGTATGTTTCTTCCTCAATATAATACATGCAACTATACAGTAAAACATCAAAATATCTTCACTCCAAACACGAGAAATAACCTTCAGTCGATTTTGTGGTGAAAACCTTAATTCCAAGCATAATTTGTGTTCTGTAACTTTTGTTGTGTTTTTAATTGTGGTTAAAAACATACGATCCTTGTTGTTTGTGAGCTCAAAGATATGGTTTCGTAAAATGGCAAAGCCTGGTCAAACTACAAATGGTGTAAATTTTAAGATCAGATTACAAGGACATTGGCTTTCTCATGCATCGAAAATTCTAAAAAGTCAATTTGCAATCAACGATTTCTTAAGTGAAAACTACATCATGTTGAACGTTAAAACTGAATTCCTCATTCGAGTACATACATGTACATTTCGGGACAAATCAAATCATTTCAGCATTTATAAATTGTTGTTCTCAATTCAATTCAACTTATATTTCTGTTTCCAACAAAACATTACAAATCAATCATAATCATTTACAACCATTTATACTTGCTATAAAAAGCAAGGCTTGTAAAATTGTGGACCCCTCAAATGATAGTTTGGAATAATGAGTAATTAAATTAACAAATTTGTAACTACATGTCTATACTTTCCATTTGTTCATATCTTTCTCATTATTGTCAAGTTCAAGTTTTATTTCCATTTTCAACAAGAAAAACACAAATAATTATGTACAACAAATGAATTACATAAATTACAAACAACATTTTAGAAAGTATACAAAAGTAATTATACAAGTGTACATGTTATTTTTAGTACTTACAAGGAATTATACGATAATCATATCACAAAGTCTAAATCAAGAAGAAAAATAAAAAAATGTTGCTGTATATTTATACTTGCATAATATGGTCAAGTAAAAATGGGAGGGATCCA
>JAVYIG010014519.1:32500-41083 GCA_035222895.1 Strongylocentrotus droebachiensis | reverse complement strand
CCTTAATTGACACGTGCTCCGGCTCTTTTCTGTGTCCCCTTTACCTCTCATCATCAAACATGCCCTAATTTAAATCGACTCGCTCGCATTTATAGAGGATACAATTATATGTTATATGTTATTTCCCGTTCCAGTATTAATCCAGTGCTCTAACCTACCCCAAATATGTTTAACATGCGTACAATCACATAGCAGATGTATAACTGTCTTAATCTGTTCATTACAAAATATACATTCTTTTCTTGGGACTAAATTAATTTTAAACAGTAGATCGTTCGTATATAATATGCGTTGCAAAATTTTAAACTGAAACCATCGTAAGCCCACATCAATGGTACAATTATATCGAATATAACAATATATTTTGCTTGGAAAATATGGAGATATTCAATGATATACGATTGAACTTTTAAAATTTTAAGTGTAATATTCGAGGATTTATTCAATGTAATTTTGTATAATTGATGTACTATATTAGTTTTATTTCACCATAATGGCTGATAAAAGGTACCTCTTCAATTCCATTCTGATTTGTATGCATTTTGTGTATTTTATGTTTGCTGGCGTTCTGGACGCGTTCTGGACAGCCAGGATAATGCCAATATCTTGCCAGCGAACTATACTCGTATCAGCCCCATAGATATACCTCCGTTCATTAAATTTATGTGTCCACTAATTACTGACAGATAATTCATAATTCAATTCAATTCATTTATTTTTCCTCTCTAAATTTTTCAAAGATGATACATTTTAACATATTCACATACAGATCAATTTGCACATTAATACAATAATAATAATAGCCTAATAGTCCACTCCAAATTTTATTAAACCGAAACGGAAATTATTTTTGCCCAATTGATCGTTAAGCCTGGCAGCCACTGAGCAGCGCCAGATCGACATTGCTCTATCCCTTATTGTAGAACGCCAAACAAGGTAGCAACAACTCCCATCTTTTAACGTCTTTTGATATGACGCGGCCGGGGTTCGAACCCACGACCTCCCGGTTGTGAGGCGGACGCTCTACTGACTGAGCCAATACTCCAATACATTAACAAACATGATATTGAATGGGAAGGAGGGCCGACTAAAAAACAGAGCTTGTAGGGTGTAGGCCCCCCCTGTAAAAGTACATATATACACATTTAAAAAAAGTTAAAGATTAAACTTTTAAACACATATACATGAACCTCGGTTTGTTTGACTCTCGACTCATTCTATTACTCCCTCTTTCTACTGATCTAACCTCCTTTTTCTAGAGCTTTTGCAATCATTCATTTTCCCTTTTTTGAATCTTTCTTTACCTTTTTTCCTTTTACTATTTTCCTCCATTTGCTCCTCTCTTTTATCCCCCCCCCCCAAAAAAAATCTATAATTTCTTAGCTACCTATTTCTTCTATTTATTGATATTCTAAGCATACTTTGTTCATGTTATATTGTAAAACAGCATATGAGGGACTAACACTTCAACAAGCTCTGCTTCTAGTTAGTTCCTCTTTTCTCGTGCCTTTTCTATTATATGTGTTTTTTTAAATATAATTATTCATTGTATTATTTTTTGCATGAGAAATAAAATAATTTTTTTTTTTTTTTAATTCTGTTTTTAAAAAAAAAAGGAAAATAAATGGGTTTTTTTTAGAAGAAAAAAAAAAGTAACAATGACTGATTAGGTATTACAAATAGGCCTGTCATTGAAAAAATACTACGTTTCGTCAAAAGGTCCGCTTTTTTGGACACCCCCTCTGATTTCGGGGTGTTCGCTACAATTTTTTTTTTAAACACATCTGAAATATTGTGTATTATGATAAAATCTTACGATTAAACCATGGAGTTATAAGAAGAGAACTCCATGATTAAACGAGGTCAGACCTGCCAACCTCTGGAGTTCAAAAACTGTATTCTTTAATCCCAAAAGTTGTATTTTATTGTCGAAAATTGTATTTAAAAAAAAAACAAGGACTGTAACGCGGATCAATGCCTCTAATACAGTTTTTACATACAGGAAGAAATTTGTGTATGGATCATTGGTTTATTATGCATGATTTCGTCATGACTGGTGTGTTCGATGAACCAATGAACATCCCCAAATTGCAGGTGTGAGATGCTTGTAGGATACTTTACAGGACAGAATAGGCATTTTGCCATTGAAAATGTCACATACACTCTCCCATCTCTCACCCCCCCCCCCCCACTCTCTCTCTCTCTCTCTCTCTCGAATTTCGAATACACATAGTACAGAGAGAATGGGTAGGGAGGAAGGACAGGAGAGAGAGAGAGAGAGAGAGAGAGAGAGAGAAAGGAGAGAGGGGAGAGACAGATTGGGAGAGAGAAACGAGAAAGAGGAGAGAGAGAGAGAGAGAGAGAGAGAGAAGGAGAGAGAGGGGAGAGACAGATTGGGAGAGAGAGAGAGAGAGAGAAACGTGGAAAGAGCCTAGAGGAGAGATAGAGGGGAAAACAGATTAGGAGAGAGAAGGGAGAGACAGATTGGGAGAGAGAAACGAGAAAGAGGAGAGAGAGAACGGGACATTGGGAGAGAGAAATAGAGAGGGGCAGACAGATTGGGATAGAAAGAGGAGAGAGAGGGGAGAGACAGATTGGGAGGGAGAAGGAGAAAGAGGAGAGAGATAGAGAGAGATGGAAAGAAATATAGAAAGAATAAAAGGTTGTGATAGGAGGGGGGGGCAAATGGCAACAAGATGCACAAAAAGAAGTAATTGCTTGGTCATGAGAGAAAAAGAAAATCAACAATTTGAGCTAAATTCTATGTATTTGTATTTCTTTGTGATTTTGTTGTCTATATTATTTTGTCTGAATTGAAATTGTATGTAGATATGATGTTTAGGAGCCATTATACTCTACTGCTCTCTATTAACATATCCTTCTCTCTTCACCTTCTTTTTCCCCTTTCTCTCACTCCTCTATTTCCCCCTTATATACAGTCAATCATAACAAACTGAAGACATGATGCGATTTTATATCATTCACTTTCTTGTTCCCTTTTCCTACCGTTCACTCCTTATTTCCCTCCCTGTTTCATTTGTGAGGACTGTGGTATATTAGGCAAGGCTCTAAGTCCTCATTATGAGTGGTCCTGGATTCGGTCCTTAATAATTGCTCATTCATCGTTGGACAAGGTTATTTAACCATAGTTATCCCTCTTGACCTAGTTGTATTAAATGCGTATCTGGCAATGCTGTGGATAGTAACCCATTGCTTACGGGAACCGAATGGTCCCTGTATTAAGCCTATGTGAATTAGAATTCAAGTTGTCAACCTGAACTAACTGGTTAATTGCAGGGCCCTCATGTTGAGAGTTACGGATATTCATTTCATGCAAATTGCAGTGTTCATGTACCGACTTAATAAAAAAAAAGAGAACTGCCTTCATCATTTTGTAACGATTTAATCTAAATAGAGACATTCATAACTACCCAACCAGACATTCTTCTAATTTCCATTTGTATACGCCAAAGAGTGCCTTAAAGATACTATGTTCCTTTTTCAGCCAACCTCAAATGCTGTAGAACTTTGCAGGAATTATGAATATGTCATGTATGTCCTTTCTGTGAAATTTAAACGTTAGCAGTCCTCATATTCAAATTATGCAAGGAAACCCACAGACAAATTGAAGAAATAATTTCTTTCCAAACATGCTTGTTATGCTTTCGAGGTACATTATAATAGTGCTCACTGGCGTACTGGTGGGGGGGGGGGGGGGGGGGGCTTGGGGGCGCTAGCCCCCCCCCCATAACATTTAACCACGACTTATTTTCCATTCCATACAAGTGACTGGGTAGGAAGCCTTTTTTGTCCAATTTTTTCGGAAATAATGTTGAAAAATATATTCAAATTATGCTTTAAAAAAGCTCAAATTATGCCAGAATTTTGCTAAATAGAGCCAAATTATGCCAGGCATTATGCCAAATGCTAAAAGGGTCAAAATTACGCCAGAAAACATAATAATGCCAGATATGGCAACGTTGTCAGTGGGGGAGCTGAATTCAGACAAGGATAAGAGTAGAGAACGGTACAACAAATAGTCTTCTTTCTCTAATAATTTAATGAAACGTCAAAGCGCGGGATGGGCGAAAATGAATTCAGACAAGAATTAAGAGTAATAATTTAATATGAAACGTCAAAGCTTCCGCGCTTCACGCGGGAGGGGGGGAACTGAATTCACACAAGGACACGATACAACGAATCGTCTTTTTTCTCTAATAATTGAATGAAACGTGAAAGCGCGGGATGGGCGAAAATGATCAATCAGAAGGCCTCGTTTTTTCCAGGAAGTGCCGATGGACATTAATGCGCCAAATGTGGTTCTAAAATTCCAAATGCTTCCTACTCTGGGAGGGGGTCAGAACCCTCTCCCAGTTCCATCCCCGCTTGGTCGCTCCGCTCCCTCGCCGCTAAAGCCTCGCTCTGTCGCTTCATCATTTTACATATATTTCACCCCATGCCATTTTGTGCCCACCCTCCCCCCCCCCCCCGTAAAAAAATCCTGGATCCGCCAATGATGCTCTTACCCCTTGAGGTTCGGGGGCTCCGCCCCTTGACCTTCGCTATTTTTTGTCAAGAAGAGGTAATTGATTCCCTTGTTTTGCTTGTTATTCAAATACGTTAAAGGGCATGATTTAGATTTAATCACTTATTTTGTATTTTGTTTTATTTTTGTACCGACAGAATGTCTTATTTTATTAAGCCATGTTCTATATAAACCTAATAATTATCAGCTATGTTATCTTAGAGACGTTGCGCTTCAAACAATATTTGTTTATGCACTGTTCCTACTATGCATTATATCTCGATGTAACACTGACTTGTATTATCTATAAACAATTATTTTACATGGTGAATAAATAAAACAAACACATATATAGGGCCTACACATTTTCTTCGTACATGTACCTCAAATTCTCTTATTCTTCTTCTAGTAATTTTCAGAAGGCTATGCATGCAGCCTATCATGAATTTCTACTAAAGAGTGCAAGCAGTGTGAGAAAACTAAATGAGTTTTATAGGGGTATAGTTTATGTGTGCTCTCACCAACTCTGTATATCCAACATGAATAACACAAACATCCCCCCCCCCCAAAAAAAAAAAAAAAAAAAAAAAAACGCATACAGACTAAGACAAATACAACATTTGATACAATTATTTGGAAAAATATTTGCATAAATTTATTAAAATCAAAATCAAATATGGCTGAGTTGTTTTGTCACTTGGCTAATGATAAGAAATAATTGATATTTATTGCACTACATGTAAAAAATCATAGCCTAGTCCGTGAAACTAGTGCATTTGTCCTTACAAAAGGGCTGATTTGGCATAAAATCATATATAATACATGTACAACTGTATTTGAATATAATTATGGTGATATCAAAATTTAAAAACAAAAAAAGCAATCAAAATTTTCTAGCACGATATACCTTAATGAAGACCAGCCTATTACAATAAATAGCAACAGGCTTGCATAATACTTCAGTTTTATCAGCATACAACATTTTTCCTTAAGTATATGAATTTAATTTGTCAGGTGAAGACAAACATTTCCTGAAAAATCTCAGAACATTTTCAACTCGTCTGTCTACCTGGCCTGACTTTATGCCATTGATCAACCAAGACAGAATTGTTTTTCTCTTGATATAAACCAATAGTGAAATTTGTTTTTTTACTTGGGAAACAAATACAGGTAATTTAATTTCACTATTTTTAGAGCAGTTCCAGATTGTCTACCTTGCTTGACTTTATGCCATTGATTAACTGAGAAACAAGGAGTGGAAGCCATGTTTTAGTTGAGAAACAAGTTATCTATTCTTAATATTATGGAAATAAGTTACATGGACAATTATAGAAAGGTTATCTAAGAAACTTTTTAATAATCATTAACAGGGTCACCATTTACCCATCAAATTTAGTATCTTTATTTTCTCGTCTATCATATATATTCCGACATACTTCAATTCAGTTTAAACGTCAAAATTTATATGTGTAAACTGTGAAGTGGTTAATAATTTGTATATATAAATATGCGTAAAGATAGAACCAAACGAATAATCAATACTATGTATAATTATTATTTTGTCATCACCAAAATGTATCCATGTTTTGTATCCCATTTCTGTTCTTTGTAAACTATGTCTGAGCCCTAATTTTACTTCTGAGTGAAACTTGGACGAATAAATTCATTTAATCGGATTAGATTCAACGATGCAAAGCGTCACATGGCTTTCATCCCATAACGCCATCACATTGTAAACCCAGAAAATTTCATGAATTTGTAAACTACCTTGATTTTAACAGCAAGAAACTTCTTGTGAATTGCAAAATTTCAATGTAGTGTCAGTTGTGATTCAAATATTTCACAGCATGAAACTCTCACAAATCTTTGATGAGTTACAAATCAACAATGGAGAATAATCAAGGCAAATCATATAAAGCAAATCAAAGCAAGTTGAGATACTTGTAGTTAGATTAATACTTTAACACGTCTGCAATGAATTGATGCATCCATTGTATGAAGAGAATGAAATGCAGAGATCGACACAATAGGAAGATTTATATACAGCTTTTTAGAAAAATGATTCAATCACATTTGCAGAAATACAGAAGGAATCCTCATAATATTATAACACTATTAACATACATTGATACCACCATTGCAATCTTCTTAACAAAATATATAGATACAGTTCTTTGGCTTTTAACAAAAATATTATTTAAAAAAAAAATACTATTGAGTATTGATTCATCATTTTATATATTTTCATTGACTTGTTAAGAATATTTGATATCATTGCAAGTTATTCTCCTTCAATCAATCTCTATTATAATGGCCCACACTCACTGAAGTTCTAACAACATAATGTATGCTCGGAGCAAGAAGGGCATTAACTCATAAACCTGAATACAGAATCAACGCCATTTTGGCTCCAAATAGGCAATATATAGCATTTCAAAGCATAAATTGAGCCAAATTAGTTTTGGCCTACTCTCCAAACAGGATACATGTATCACACTTATCAACTCATCTCTAACTGAGAAATAATTATATTGGTGAATTGGCATTTGTGGTTTGAGAGCACCAATAACTTGCACCTGTAGATGAGTACATTGTGAATATTTTCAAACAAATCTCTTTTAATAAAACCATATCAATTCAATGTGGATTTGAAAAAAGTTTATTCATTTCTGGCCAAGATCTTTGTTTAACTCCTCAACAATAATGATGTAATTTTGGGAAACTATGACAGGCACCTTTTGTTCTTTAAATCCCGTCTGTATTAGTTTAGCCAGGGGGATTAGACCAACCAGCGAGGTCACTGACAGGTGGCTATCTCATCAACTCAGCTCTCAATTAACATAAGAAAAAGAGGATCATGGGGGACCAACGTGCACCGCTTAGGCATTGTGTTCTATATAGGGGGGGGGGGGGGGGGCAAGTAGCTACAAGAAGTACAGTGGGGATTAAAACAAAAAGTCAAACTTGTTTACATGGTTACTATTGGAAGTGTCAAGGAATTTGGAAGGAGAAGAGAAACGATACCGGTACATTAAAGATAATCTTGAGTTCCGGTAATGATAGAAAATAAATTCTCACATAATCCAACAAAACTTACACCGAACAAGATAACAAATAAATGACATGTGCCAAACGGTTTTGGTAGAAAATGTATAGGGGCCGAGTAATGAGCATGGAAATCAAGGTAAGTAGGCCGGACACCATGTGCTTAACACACGTCACTATGAGCAAATGAGAGTTGTGGTTTTTATTGAAGATGACTTCAGCGAGTTTTTTTTAAAGGTTGTTTTTATTTTATTGGTTAAAACAATCAATCCACTGCAGGATAAACAATCCAGAATGAAATAAAGTCATGTTCTCTTGACATACGATTCTCATACCAGAGCTCAAGATAAGCTTTAACATACATACATTTGTACAATTGTTTTCTTTGTTTCTTGTTTATCTATTTTGTATATTTGTGGGTTTCTTTTAAGTTGATATATTAAAAAAAAAATTATAAATGCATGAAGGTGTCCTTGTTTTCAAGTTAATATTTTAAAGGAATGTTTATTCATCTGTGCCTTTGTTTTAAGCTGGTATATTAAGAATTGAAATGAAAGAAACTGTTACAAATTGTGAAAATAATTCCACAAGAGATAAAAGTATTGGCAGTGAATGTTGGCTTTTAGAAGGATATTATGCTTTGGCGGGTAAAAGAATCAAACAAAAACTTCATTTTCTATATCTGATTACCTAGTCTCTTTCATAGTCTGAGAGAAAAAGTATTTCCACCTACTCCAAGAAATCATATGTAGATATCTGGCGCCATAAAATATCCCAAATACTATCCTTAGGTACCTTAAATCTAGAACATGTATTGTAACATAATACATGTAGCTTCCACACTGCCTTGAGAAAAAAATGAAAAGCAAAATACTCCCATGTCTGTAAGCTACAGGATCCTTATCAATGAAGATCAGTACATTGATGGTCTTGCAGGGAAGTCTTCTGTTTTTTTATTTGAACCACACTGTCCACACGTACATCTAAAGCGATACGGAACTGATGAGCTTTCT
>JAVYIG010014519.1:0-27500 GCA_035222895.1 Strongylocentrotus droebachiensis | reverse complement strand
TGTTGAATTGCAGAGCAACAATCTACACGATAACAATCAATTGCAAGATTATTATTATTATTATTAGATTGAGAATTTTGACTCGTAAAACTAAGTTCCCAGCCTTGAAATACATGCACAATACTTCACTGATGCCATTTATTTAAAAATGATTAAAAAAATAAAATTGTTTAATTAGTAATGCACATATTATGTAGTTTGTAGGTATTACGTTGGCATTCAAATTTCAACTCTTACACATGCACATATACAGTTATATTATGTGTAAGCTTAGTCTAGCAAAATGTTAATTTTCCATTCAATAGAACACACCTTTTTATGGCAATATTGAGACTACTTTAACTGGCACAGGTGCTAGTATCCCAGGCCATGGCTGATATAGAGATATTCAATAAACACAGGATATCAATAATTTCATGCCATCATCCTGATATCTTGAACTATGAACACCTGTATAATCTATGACAGGTAAACAAACATGAGTCAATGTGAAGTGAGCATGTTAAATCAATACCAATTGACAAGATTATGGCCAAATGACAGCTGCACATTATTAATGTTATTTATCATTTATTTGGCCATAAAAATCAGAAATTCACAGTACACTGTATATACAAAGTCAACATAATAAATACAATTATCTTAGGAATAATAGAGAAAGAGAACGAAATGAGAAGCAAGGAGAAGAGCAAAGAAATGGTTACCTACATGTATAGGCCAGGGACTGCAAAAGAGAAATGCTTCACTGTTGCCCGGAGGCATGCGAGCCCTCATAGGTAACCATGTAACAAAGAAAGTGCTTACCATGTCAAATGTATGATTTTTGTGCAACCATGTTACTAGACTTATAAACCAGGCGTACAAATAAATGCATTCAATGGCTTGATATGATCTTCCTTTTAGTTCCTACAAAGAAAGTGCTTACCATCTCAAATGTATGATTTACGTGTACTTACTGAGGTATATCTTCTGGAACTCCAGTTTCAGGCATATGTTTCAGAATATTCAGTACTGTCCTTTCTGTGCACAGATAACAAGAAAAGAAAGACATTAAAGACCGTCAATACTTCTGGGCCAGAAGGGATTAGACCACCCAGCCAGGTCACTGACAGGTGGCTATCTCATCAACTCAGCTCTCAACTAACATAAGAAAAAGAGGATCATGGGGGACCAACAAGCACCGATTTGGGAAGTTTTCTATATAGAGGGAAGTTTTCTATATAGAGGGAGCAAGTAGCTACAAGTGGGACAGTGGGGCTTTAATCCCTCCTGTGCTGCCAATTTTATTTTTATTGTCAAAAGTGATTTTTCAAGTGTTAAAACTTAAGCTCAATTGCATATATTTCATTGCTAAATTAGGCTTCAACATGTTTCTGCTGCAGGAGAAAGATCTTAGCAATATTTCATCATCGTCATCATCATCATAATAACTACAAATGTAAAATGGAGGGGGGGGGGGGTGAAGAAAGAGAACAGATAGAGCTATAGAGAGGGGGCCACACACAGGTATAGACAAACCAGGGACCCATTTCACAAAGCCTTTTTTCAATGACAAATGACAAAAATCAGTGACAAATCTGCTGATAACCAATCAGAAGCAAGGATTTCAGTATAACAATAACTGTCATTTGTCATTGACAAAAAGGCTTTGTGAAACAGGCCCCAGGGGTCCTACTGAAGATGATTATTACCTGCATCTCTGAAGCCAAATGGCATGGGTAGATTTACTGCATTGGGTCTATCAAGAAAGCTAGAATCTACAAATAGAGGTATATCTGGATCAAATCTAAAAAAGAAAGAAAAAAGAAATGAAAAATACAAATAGAAAATACTAATCATATGTCTTTGAATTCCTGAATTGTCTCAAGTATTGAAAACTCTGTTTACACAATAAATTTGTGACATAGGGTCTACTTTGAGGTAGAGCAAGGAATGAAAGAGAAAAAAAGACAGGAAAGGGAGATTTACAGCATGAACTTATGATTTTAATCAGTGAAAGAAACATTGTTTTCAGATGCCTCATGACCAGTGTAAAAAACACTTTTCCTTTTAAGTTTTTTGAGGGAGCTCCATTAGGATTAAGTGTGGTTAAAGTGAGATTTTCTCAGAGTGATATCTTAGTATTTCATTGCTATATTAAAGATGCTATGTCTCAGTTGCAGCCAACATCAAATTCTGTAGAACTTTGCAGGAATTATGAATATGTCACGTATGTCCTATCTGTGAAATTTAAACGTTAGCAGTGTCCTAGTATTCAAATTATGCAAGGAAACCCGTTTACTTTCTAGACATCACTGTCAGACACTATTTAGTGAGTGACTGACTTTTTTCTTTGGTAATAACATACAGAAAATGAGCTGAAAAGGATACATGAGTATTTGTCAACATCAATAACCCACTTCTTGTAATGGCCAAAATTAAACTGATTAAATCTTTGCGCAGCATAAAACGTACGACCATTCGGTACAATGGTCTGAAAATCAGACTTTTACTTGCTGGCTCTATAGCTCTTAAGTTGATTTGACAACTAATATTCGTTATTTTCCCACTTAAAGACGTTTTCAAGCCCTTTCGTTTTGAGCAAAGTTCCAAATTAGTATTATCTTTCATATGCAGTTGGAATTTAACCTTTTCATTATATCTTGATAATCAGACAGGCGATCAGCTTGTAATATTCATGGAGTTCTTGACTGACCTAAAGGTTTATAATTATCATTGCAGCATGAGCTAAATCCAGGATTTTGTTTCAGAATCTGAGACAAAGATACCGGATCCCTTTAATTATAGTGCTACATCGCTCACCAATCCGGTTCTGATCATGACTGAATATCAGAAAAGAGCCCTGCTAATTATAATCATCACTCATTTTTTTACAATTGTAGCAATATACCCTTCCTCATTTTCCACAGTATGAAGGAACCCATGAACTTTCAATTTGACAACTACTTCAATTTTTGTTTACACAATTGACAGGGGCAGTTATCATCCGACAGCACATTCTTAACATTGAAACATTAGATGTCCACACATATTTTTAAATGTTTAACTCACCGATCTCCATAAAGATTCTGCAATCTCGTTCTAGCATACCCTTTCCGGCACGTTACGTTTGAAGACTCAAAGTATGCTCTGTCAAGAGAGTAGAAAGGGAACAGAATCATTTCATTTAAAGCCTGTCTGCACTTGTTTAGCCAGGAGGTATTAGACCTCCCTGCAAGGTCACCAACGGGTGGTTATCTCATTAAATCAGTTCTCAATTAACGTAAGAAAAAGAGGATCGTGGGGGACCAACGGGCACCGCTTAGGCATTGTTTGCTATATAGAGGGCGCAAGTAGCTACAAGTAGTGCAGAACAGTCCCGCTTTAAAAAAAAAGAGTTTAAGCATCCTTTTCATTTTGTTATCTTGGGCAAGTGTAAATTGGAATAACCTGATAAAAAGTTGATGGTGATTGGAATATTCATAACTGCAAACATAACTTTACCAATCTCCTTCAATATTGAAAAATACACACTCATGAATCTTCATATGATAATCTAACACTTTCTTGACTGAATTAAAAGAACGTACCTATTGATCGGGACAGCTAGAGAAGGAATAGGCCCTCTATGGTCACTCTTGATCTTATGTCTCATGGGTCGTCTCATTGACCGAGAGTCTTCTTCTGAATCTAGAATTGTTGGAAACAGAGAAAATTCAATAGATCTAGATAACAATCATTCCTCAAACTCCATAAATGTTGGTTTTTGGAAGTCATATTTGACTACTGGTATCTACACTATAAATATGGACATCATTACAAAAATATCAGAGATTTTCAATTTCACATTAGGAATAATTGTTATCCAAAAACGTTTTGCCAATATCTCTATCCCCCCCCCCCCATATATATAATTACACTTTTATTCAATAAGTTTTAGTTACAAGGATATTATAAAAACATATTTTATGTATAAATGCTAACAGGGAGAATATATATCAGCATGGGTCAAACTATCCTTTTGCCTATCAATTCACATTCCAATCTAATTCTTGCAATCCATAAACATGTTTAACAAGGAAAATGCTCTCGGCGGTCTCGCTTGCATTACGCAATTCGATATGATGAAAAATTGAGGTTGGGACAAAATAGTGTTCTATGATGTACATGAACATCTAACCAATGTGTTGGCTCAGTCAGTAGAGCGTCCGCCTCACAACCGGGAGGTGGTGGGTTCGAAACCCGTCCGCGTCATACCAAAAGACGTTAAAAGACGGGAGTTGCTGCTACCTTGTTTGGCGTTCAACAATAAGAGATAGAGCAACGTCGATCTGGCGCTGCTCAGTGGCTGCCGGTCTCACGATCAATTGGGCAAAAAGAATTTCCATTTTCGGTTTAACTTAATAAAATTTGGAGTGGACTTTAAAAGATTATTATTAAATGAAATTGCTGACTGTTAAATAACATAGTTGAGCTACACAAATGCCTGTAGTCTAAAAAAATTTACAAATGTTTGTATATTTACTAGCCAAAATTACTGACCAAGGGGAGGACTAAAAAGCAGTCAATTCTTGGTCTAAAAGGAATATAGTCCTTAGAACTATAAGAATAAAAGTGTTTGACTCCAAAATTAATACACCTCGGAAGCAAGGGCAAAGGGAATTCATTACAAAATAATATTTTCTATGACCCGAAATTAGTAAAAGAAAAGACAGAAGATTAAAATTAGTGGAAGAGCCCACAAAACCATAAAATCAGTGCCAGGTATTAGAATTTAGTATTTAATAAAATCATACACAAAATCACACACATTCACTCTCAAATCCTTGTTAGGTATTAAAGGAAATCACCTTAAAGACTATGAACAAGCCACAGTAACCAATTATTGTATTTAAAAAAATAACATATAGAGAGATGGTTACAAATATGTCTTCTGCTCTTTTTTAATATCATCTGACCCAAATATAAAATACCAACAAATGACAAGCATAGAAAAAACAGGCAACTTATCTGAAATGCAAAAAAAAAACAGTGTATATTATATTGATTGGTTTGATGGGTATGGTTAAAACTATTGACAAAGGTGATATCGAAATTGTACTCTGCCGTTTCAGGATCACTGAGGTGCGATAGTATTAAAAAGCATATATTAAAAGTAACCAAAAAATTGTAGGCCGAAGCATAACTAAAACCGGTCAATATTTTTTGTTAAATGCCAAGCAGTCATTAGCAAATTTCATGCCTGCAGTTTTGAAAATAAGATGTCCATAATCTGCATATGCAGTATACTTCATGCACAGTATCATTTTTGTAATCATTTTGTTCTATAATACTAAGGCAATGCTACACTGTAGGCAAGCCTGGCAATTTAATACCTATGAAATATAATACTCTTGAAAGAATTGAAACTTTACAAAACACTTATGTTATACTGATCAGATGGGCATAATTAATAATTTGAAACATCATAGTGCCATAAGATTTGTTGGGACAGAATAGTTGTTGGCCAAGTGAAACAAGAAGCATTTAATCCATCAATAGGAGTACTAAAGGAACTATACAACATGTTGAAAGTTGTTAGTTTTATTAAAAAAAAACAGTATTAAAAAACATCGGGAAACCAAAATGAAAATATTCAAAGAAAATAATTTTGCTTAGAAAATAGTGTTCTGCAAGAGAAACTTGGAGATTTGATTTATTTTGGATAATAGAGATAAACACTTAGTAAAAAAAAAAGGCAAAACATTTGTCTAAATTGTTTGCAAATCCTCATCCATTCTAAATGTTGCATTGCACCTTTAGTATACAAACTTTTTTGTTTATGCAAAGTGGAGAAAAGAAGAGTCCAAGATCCTGATAAAACTTGGCAGAAATATTGATGAGAAGAAGGCGAGAACAAGGAAAGAAGATAACTATTACACAGTATAACTACTCAACTATACCGTCAATTGCATTTGATCGGCTGTACATGAATTTGTCATTGAACTTTGACATGTGCTATCGATAACAAGTTTTATGAAACAGGGCCCAAAATTAAAGGCCCAAATTCACAAAGGAGGTTTGTCGACAAACCTAGGTTTTTTACAACCCGGGTTTGTAAAAATGCATCGAAACGCATCATATGACGCACATAAACCTAGGTTTGTTGACAAACCTCCTTTGTGAATTCGGGCCAATGTGTTTCTACTAATGAACAATGAAATGTCACACAAATTGTCAGAATGAATGGTATACTTACATTTTGTTATCTATGAACCTACAATATGTGATGTGATGAAAACAAATACAGTACATTTAGCTTTTTTTCTTTCTGGCATTCCCTAATTTGTCATTCCTTTCCAAGATAATTATGATGAATTCGTTTTTTTCCTTCAAATCTTGCTGAAAGCTGACATAATTGATTAACAAAATACCTCCATTATTACATTTTGATATACAATGTTTCTGTCATAATCTATGCTTAATGCAGGGAGACTCCCATCTCCCTGCTTTAAAATGTAAATGTCAATGTTCTCTATTGAACATTTGAGAGGGTTGGACTTCAGATTTTATCATGTGTTTTATTGACAATAAATCAAACTTGAATTGGATTGACTTGCACGAGCTGAATGTCAATGCACATCTTGATGCATTTTGAAAAAACAGGAATTTACTTATTGGTTTACGACCTCCTGAGAGAACGAGCCCTAATAAACCAACTCCATTAAGCAAATGAATTTGTGGATTTCTAAAGGCTGAGTATAGGTTTTCATATAGGGCGTGGTAAACAGCCTCAAAATAAGCTGCCATGATGCATTTTGTAAGAACAGGAATATACCTGAGAGAACGAGCCCTATTAACCCAACTCCATTAAGCAAATGAATTTGTGGATTTCTAAAGGCTGAGTATAGGTTTTCATATAGGGCGTGGTAAACAGCCTCAAAATAAGCTGCCATGATGCATTTTGTAAGAACAGGAATATACTATTTGGTTTACGACCTCCTGAGAGAACGAGCCCTATTAAACCAACTCCATTAAGCAAATGAATTTGTGGATTTCTAAAGGCTGAGTATAGGTTTTCATATAGGGCGTGGTAAACAGCCTCAAAATAAGCTGCCATGTTGTGTTTACATGTAAAATGAATGGCTACTGCGTGCAAAAAAGGACTTTATGTATTCCCTGAGATCTGTGTTCTCAGATTCAGAAATCTCAAGCATATTATACTTTACATTGTCATCAGAAATAAAGAACCGGTGCGATTTTGCCGCGTCATATCTGAAAGAGCCTTAATATGGAACATTTGGGGCTGCTGCCAGTTAAATTTATCTGTATCAATCAGAAAATAAAATGACAACCTTAATTTATGAGGGAATTGAAAATCAAAATTTGTATGCAGGGAGAAAGCAAAAAAGATGTCATACAAACTAAAAAATGAACACACAAGTCATGGATTCTTTTGAGTATGTGGCAATATGTGGCAGTATGTGATAGTGAACGAGGGGATCAAACAATATGAGCTTGTAGGGTGAAAATTTCCTTCTTGCATCACATAACACATGCCTTTATTAAACTTCATGGCAATAAATAATCAAAACAAATTATAAGATGCAATATGAACAGTACATGAACACTTTAAGTACAGGTAGCTTTGGTTTAAAGGTACTATGTCCCATTTGCAGGTCAAACAAATGACAAGGTTAAAATTCCAAGTGGGTTATTGATGTAGACAAATGCTCATGTATCCTTTTTAGCTCATTTTCTGTATGTGTATCTTATTGCCAAAGAAAAAAGTCACTACTAGGACATTGCTTACAATGACGTATTCATAATTCCTGTGAAGTTCTACAGAATTTGATGATGGCTGCAAAAGGACACAGTATATTTAAGGTGTACAATCATGATATCTTCTTATTATTAAAAAAATCAAGGAACAATATTTGCATGGTTATCCTGTAATCAGCCTATTGTAGAAACCAATACATGACCAATGTCAGTTTTATGACTGGTATTTTATGCTTTTACAGTAACTTATGCACTTCTTATTTCCATTGGAGAAGATCAAATTTTGCAAATCAATAAAAATCTTTTATCAGATTTAGTTTACACAATTTGGACATACACGTATCTTCGTATCATCAGTACTTTAAGAAGTGGCCAAGTTTATGTCCGCATGAATTTGACCCTTATACAGAACTTTTGCCAACATCAAAGCATAATCACAGGATTTTGTCCAAGTTATTGACCTTTTCATGCGCAAATTTTCACTAATGAGCAGGCTAATCAAACATCTACGTGGTGACGACACTCAATTATCCTACGTTCATATTTTAACACTACCACTGCGACAAAAGCAAGAACCCTCACCTAGGCTGGGCCTGGACCGGCGCTGCGGCATACCCATATTGTCATAACCGAAGAGCTGGTTGGAGCGATTGTTCTTGCTGTACTGAAGCAGCATGACATCTACGGCCAGGACCAGGATACAGACCAGGATGATGTAGAACAGACTACGTAGGATGCTGGGAGCCTGGCGGTCCACCAGGCGCAGAACGGTGGTACGCCCCATCTTGGATGATAACAGAAGCTGTTGGGTATTTAGAAAATCAAGGCATGGTACAAAGCTTGGATTAAAACATATACATGTATGAACTATGAAGTGAAAGAATACATATTAAAGGTACTATGTCCCTTTTGCAGGCCAAACAAATGAAAAGGTTAAATTCCAATGGCATTTGAAAGATAATACTAATTTAGAACTCCCCTTAAAAAAATGGGGCTTGAAAAAGTCTTAAAATGGGAAAATAACGACTTTTAGTTGTCAAATCGACTTAGGAGCTATAGAGCAAAAAAGTAATAGTCTTGATTTTCAGACCATTGTACCGCATGGTCGTACATTTTATGCTGCGCAAAGATTCAATCAGTTTAATTTTGGCCATTACAAGAAGTGGGCTATTGATGTAGACAAATTCTTTACAGCTCATTTAATGTATTGTATTACCAAAGAAGAAGAAAAAGCCAGTCAGTCACTCAATACTGACAATAGTGTCTGACAGTGAAGTCTAGCAAGTAAATGGGTTTCCTTGCATAATTTGAATATTAGGACACTGCTAATGTTTAAATTTCACAGATAGGACACATACGACATATTCATAATTCCTGCAAAGTTCTACAGAATTTGAGGTTGGCTGCAAAAGGGACATAGTATCTTTAAGGGGAAGTTCAGAACTCCACAATACTTGGTAATTTAAAGGCCCACTGCACTACTGGTAGCTACTTGCGCCATCTATATAACAAACAATGCCTAATCGGTGACCATTGGTCCCCCATGATCCTCTTTTTCTTATGTTAACTGAGAGCTGAGTTGATGAGATAACCACCTGTCCAGTGACCTTGCAGAGCGGTCTAATCCCTCCTGCAAACTACGGCAGATAAGCTTTAAAGGACACCAAACGACCAAACGCCTTGGACTTGCCCTGATTCACCTTCAATGCACAATTAACAGTGAACCCTGTACATAACAAGGGAAATGCTCTCAGCTGCGGTCTCGCCTGCAATACGCAATTTGATATGATGAAATTTGAGGTTTGGACATTATTTATAGGCAGGTTGGCCCATTAGCAGGCCCCAAAATATGAAGTCCTCTGAATATAATCAGCATTTTGAAGTGAATATTGACTAAGAATCATCAGAAGAATTATTCACTATTATTTGTACCAAGATTGATAACTTTCATGAAATATGAACAAATAACAAAAATTGATTTATTAATTCTCATATTAAGTTGTGAAAAACATAATTCAAGTCTACTGATCTAAAATGACTTTTGACCTTGACTTTGTGACCTAAAATTTGTGTCATATGATTTGAGATACTTGACAACCTTTGGGTGCAAGTTTCATGGAATTTGAATAAACACTTTTGAAATTATGCTAATAATTCAAAATCTTGATGGTTGATGCCACAACAAAGTCTAAGTTTGCAGACCTAAAATGACACTTGACCTTGACTTTGTCACCTGAAAGACTAATCACATATTTGGTGATACTTGATACCCCCTATGTTCAAGTTTCATGGATTAGGAATATGTATACTTCTGAAATTATGCTAAAAATTCAAAATCTTGATGTTGATGCCACAACAAAGTCTAATTTTGCAGATCTGAAATGACATTTGACCTTGACATTGTGACCTGAAATTCTCCTCACATGATTGGGAATACTTGATAACCCTTTATTTCAAGTTTCATTGAATAAGAAATTATAATTTCAAAATCATATTAAAAATTGTTGACGACGCCGCCTAGGTCACCGGATACGCTGCGCCTATGTCTCGCTTTTTGCTACGCAGGCGAGACAAAAACCACTCATTGGAGACAAGAAAAACAGGTTTTCTTTATAAGCAGGTGGTCTTTATGTACAGGTGGTCGCTAGAGCAGGTTTCCCTCACCGCAATCTATCAAAATATATTATATAGTACAAGAATGTCATGGAAGGGAGAATGTGATAAATATGTTTGGTGCTCACTAATTTACAATCATGACTTGAGCCTTCTTTACCAATTTTGTTTTGATGCAATACATTTTCTACAACCACAACATATATTGTTTATCGTTATTGTGTATACTCTATACGCCTATATTTTTCTTGTGAAGATATATTTTACGGATCAAGGGTTCAAGAACAAATTTGATAGTTGTTCTATTCTCATAAAGCCACAGAACCCTTTGAAAAACAGCTTATAGCTGACAAGGGCAATCGATCCATTAGTGGAGAATAAAAAAATAAATAAACAAACTCTTTTCAAAAATTACCTGGTGATGGCTCATTATATGCTATACTGTATCTAGACACTGTGTGCAACATACGACAGCTTCGGCTTACATAAGTGATTTCTACATTCGACATTACTTGCTGGAACATTTTTGCGTGTTATTGCATTCATTCACAATCAACAAGTGATTCACAGAATTTGCAAATGTTAAAACCCCATAACTGCTGCTACAGTTCTATAGTACAACAGGCCATTTATGCAAGAGGACCCTGATTGTATTACCTGTTTGACCAATGACCACCTAATCACTTATCATGACCGAAGGAAACTTGTCTCATCTGATCAGCCTTCTGTCTTTCTCGTCAAAGAATGATGTCCTTTTAAAGTTGACCTGCCACTATAGGTAAAGCGTTATTACTCATGTAGGTGTCTCAACTCCAAGCTGAGGTGCTGACCTCTTACAAAATGACCATCTGTCTGAAACAAACAAACATCAAGAACAGGTTTCAATAGGCGTATCTGAATACTGAATAATGAATACCTAATTCTACAAAAACAAATCAAGAGCATGTTCCTGTGAATAAAAAAGCATATTACAGTTACTTCAAATCTTGACTAAATGCTATCCAACAGTAATTGTGCAGTCTTTGCAAAGGACATGTGAAGAAACATTCAAAGAGTAAGAATATAATAATTATTTATATTGTCCAATATGCAGACTTCCCATGAGGCAAAGATCTTGGAATATATATCACAAACAGCATTGCACTCTTTGAAATGCAGCACCGCTGATTAGGGTGATGCAAATCTATCATACTAGCTGCTGTCACTTTGCGGTGCAGGTATGTACTCATGGAGTATGCATTATAATACAGCTTCAATTCTCAAGTGCAGACAGCAGGTGGAAAACCACAGATAGTATAAGTCTCTACAAATACAGACCCATTGAGCAGTACAGAAATCAGCTAATACTTTTTTTTTTTAATTTCTGTAGCCTGAGCGTGAAAGAAATGACAACACCTTACTCGAACATGCACTCTGCTCTCTATCAAGTATTTCTACATTAATGCTGATTCAGTGAATTTCTTTATAATTTCTTATTCCCTAGATGAGCTCAGCCTGTCTCTGATCCCCCCAGTGACAACGTATATGTAAATCCCTAGACCTAGTTTTCCCCATGAGAGACTTTGCAACTAGGTACACCTGGACTTGACCTCTTGACCTCTGAACCCAGTCACCTTTACTCATTCACTATCCTTGGATTGAAGAGGTCCAGACACAACATGGATGATGTTGATAGAAATGGGGTGACAGGACATTCATTTTTACCTTACCCGTTATTATGCTGTCTCTCTCTCTCTATCTCTCTTTCTCTTTCTCTCTCTCTCTCTCTTTCTCAATCTCCCCCCCGACCCTCTCTTTTCCCAAGCTTTCTTCTCTTATCACCACTACATACACGTACCTGTACATGTTCATGTCAATTTTTATCTCTGCTGTGTTGGGACATATTCCTTTCTTTAAAAAACATGTGTGTTCTATAGAACACAAAAGTTCTATATCAGAATTAACAATCTCCAATTGTTTTCCAGCTATATTTCTTAATAAATAATTTCAAAATAATAATATTGTTCATTTACTTTAATACAGAAAAATCTGCATTACTCGTAGTCGCACAAGTCAAAGTTTCCCTAAATGGAATGATTTTTTGGACCAAACTATGTGGTTATTATTAACACTTCCTAAGTCAAATTTTGCATTATAAGTCAATTTTTTTGTGTGTGCAGTCCCAACAGATTTGACTTGTGCAGAGGTAACTGTGCAGAAAACGTGTCCAACTGTCTATCATACTCTTAGCTGTATAAACCTGGCAAACATGTACATTTGAGGGATCTATTCCATATACAAAATTAATTCAAAGCAGTAAATGTCAAACATTCAGAACCTCCTCTTAAAACAGAAGCACTAAGTTCTATGAAGAAACCAATACTCATACTCACCCTACAAATACTGAACCAAAATAGAGAAAGACAGCACACAGTAGTGGTCAGTAGGGGGCTAATTAATTCAAAGTTTGCCTAAGAACATCTGCGCCACTCAATCCGTCTGCCAGAGCATTAAACCATGGACTGGACCTCCATAGAGCTACAGTCAGAAAATAGGACAAACGGAAAGGGGAAGAGAGAGTATAGCATGAAAAAGGGGGAAGGAGCAAGGACGGAAAGAGAGATAAAGAGAGAGAGAGAGAAAGAGAGAGAGAGAGAGAGAGAGAGAGAGAGAGAGAGAAAGAAAGAGAGAGTGGGACGAGAGGGGAATACATAGAAACAGAATACGACTAAATTAGAGAGAGAGTATAAGACAGAAGAATAAAATGGGATACAGAGAGAGAGAGAGAGATAGAGAGAGAGAGAGAGAGAGAGAGAGAGAGAGAGAGAGAGAGAGAGAGAGAGAGAGAGAGAGAGAGAGAGAGAGATAGATAGATAGATAGATAGATAGATAGATAGATAGATAGATAGATAGATAGATAGATAGATAGATAGATAGAGAGAGAGAGAGAGAGAAACATACAGTTATGTGTGATCTTACTGTCAATAATTCCACAGCAAAAATCACCACACTGAATATCAAGCAGTGGTAATGTAAAACGGGAATAAATAATGTCAATATGATAATTTTCTGCAAACTTTTACTTTCCCACAATTTTCCCACAGAGCCAGAAAAACCTTGGGATTCATGTCCTGGATCATACAGAAAATCTGTTTTTTAAAGGTGGAGGGCAAAAACAAGTGCCACGACTTATTAGTTTTGGAAAGACTATCTTTCAAAATGAATCCTGGTTTCAAGTAGAGGACATTTATATCTATTTAAAGGGGTGACCGAAATTCACTGACAAAAAAATTATTGATGAATTTGAAAGGAAAAATATGGAACAAGAAAATGTAAAAATGGTCCTCAAATTAATAAATTACAGTTATGGTTAAAAACAGGTCCACAGAATTAATATTCAAAATTATCAAGGAGGGTTACAACTTACAAAATATGTCCTCCAAAAATTAGATATATTCGATCATGCAAATGCTATATTTTGTTATTTGTTGTCATTCTATCATTTTCTATTTCTGTTTTTCTTATGTTATTCTTTGTTTTTCACATTTTCACATCGACTTACAGCAAACCATCATCCCAGGATGATTTCTAGGTGCAGTATATATATAACCCTTCATGTTTATTTGATGACTTTAATTCTTTCTGCACGCACTTGATAGATACATGTACAGATTACCCATGTTTAGCATAATGACAACCATCCTATTAAGAAAGTGAATTAATATATTAGAGGGGCTCCTTGCCATTAAGACCCCGTTCTCACTCACTCACTTCCTAGATCGATCTAGGCTAGACCGACCCAGTGGATTGCTCCAGAGGTTCGCTTCGTTTATGTTCTCAGTCACGAGCCAGACCGCTCCTGTTGCTGGGGGTTGCAAAGGCCAGCAGGTCAAATGTTTTCGCGCAGAATTTCAAAACGAATAGAGTGCCTCATCTTCTGCTATATTTTGTTATTTTTTGTCATTCTATCATTTTTTATCACTGTTTTTCTTATGTTATTATTCTTTGTTTTTCCTTCTATCACCTTCTCTCATGTTATTCATTGTTTTTATCATTCTATCATTTTCTCTCTAACTTTCATCATATTCTGTTTGCATTCGTGTACTGTCATCTCTTTTTCTCTTTCATTACTTTCCCGCCAAAAACACACTTACATGTACTTCCGGTTGAAGATCGCTTCCTGGCACGTTTATGTTCCCACTGCACGCTAGATCGGTCTGGGGCGATCTACATGTAGAAGAACACATCGCGATGTGGTCTTCTGGATCGGTCCAGAAGATTGCATCCTGGACCGTTTGTCTGTTCTCACTCACAGTTAGACCGATCCAGGCTAGATTGATCTAGCCTGGATTGGTCTAGGAAGTGAGTGAGAACGGGGTCTAAGGTTTTATAATCACATGGAAATACTTGACCCACCCTTCTGATGACATTTAACCAAAGAGGAGGAGCAGGAGGAGAAAAAGAGGAGAAGAAGAGGGGGAATGAGGAGCAGAAGAGGAAGCAGGGGAAGGAGAAGAAGAAGAGGAGGAACGAGGAATGAGAACAAGAACAAGGAGAAGAAGAAGAAGAGGGGGAGGAGAAGAAGTAGAAGGGGAAGAAGAAGAGGAAGAAAAAAAAAGAAGATGAGAAGAAAAAAGTGAAAAGGGAGAAGAGAATAGAAGATGAGGAAGAACAAAGGTGGAGGAGAAGAAGAAGGAAGGAGGAGAAGAAGGAAGGAGGAGAAAAAGAAAGAGGAGAAGGGGAGAAGAAGAAGGGGGTGGCAGATGAGAAAAAGAACAGGATTGTGAAAAGGCAGAAGAAAAAAAATCAAAGAAGCAGAGTTTCAGAATAAGAAAAAGAAAGGGGGAAAGGAGGAATAATAGGAGAGCTTTCATTCCAGGTCTGCTTCAGATACTTCTACTTTCATATGTAGGTCACTACAAAGGGATTAGGTATGAAGTCAATATCGTGAGAATCTTTTTGATTCTCCTTGGTTTGGAGGAAAGAAATCCAAGGAAGTAAAAAACATTCTTGCCTTCGCTCTGATCCATGACAAATCTCTTCTGTCTCTGACTGAAACCATCAAACTATCTTCTCTGTTCTTCTTCTTAACATGTTTTTTATCCCGTTTTCTTGATTTCACACACTATTAAAGGCACTATTGACCACTTTTGACTTTTAAAAAAAATTACCATTTAACATTGGTTGAATTGTACCCCCCCCCCCCCCCCCCAAAAAAAAAAAAAAAAAAAAAAAAAAAGATTTAAAAACCCTGCAAACCTCAATAGGGAAACCAATTAATGTATTTTTCATGATAATGGATCTTCACATTTTACACCTGCTTATTTTGATCCAAATTAGTAACAAAATTATCTTTGCAACGGCTCAGATACCGGTACTCTATCTTTTCAAGCACCAACTGAAATGTAACTATCTTTTCAAGCACCAACTGAAATGTAACTATCTTTTCAAGCATCAACTGAAATGTAACTATCTTTTCAAGCACCAACTGAAATGTAACTATCTTTTCAAGCACCAACTGAAATGTAACTATCTTTTCAAGCACCAACTGAAATGTAACTATCTTTTCAAGCATCAACTGAAATGTAACTATCTTTTCAAGCACCAACTGAAATGTAACTATCTTTTCAAGCATCAACTGAAATGTAACTATCTTTTCAAGCACCAACTGAAATGTAACTATCTTTTCAAGCACCAACTGAAATGTAACTATCTTTTCAAGCACCAACTGAAATGTAACTATCTTTTCAAGCATCAACTGAAATGTAACTATCTTTTCAAGCACCAACTGAAATGTAACTATCTTTTCAAGCACCAACTGAAATGTAACTATCTTTTCAAGCACCAACTGAAATGTAACTATCTTTTCAAGCACCAACTGAAATGTAACTATCTTTTCAAGCACCAACTGAAATGTAACTATCTTTTCAAGCATCAACTGAAATGTAACTATCTTTTCAAGCACCAACTGAAATGTAACTATCTTTTCAAGCACCAACTGAAATGTAACTATCTTTTCAAGCACCAACTGAAATGTAACTATCTTTTCAAGCACCAACTGAAATGTAACTATCTTTTCAAGCACCAACTGAAATGTAACTATCTTTTCAAGCATCAACTGAAATGTAACTATCTTTTCAAGCACCAACTGAAATGTAACTATCTTTTCAAGCACCAACTGAAATGTAACTATCTTTTCAAGCATCAACTGAAATGTAACTATCTGACAGATTCCTTGTTGGTGGTTACCAAAACCTTACTTGGCCTTTAAAGGAAAACTGTATACATGCATTATGGTCAGATCCAAGATTATTATTTTGTTTTAATTTAGGGGCATAATATTCCAACAATTTTCCGATTTAAGCATCATTATCACATTTTGGGGATTCCATATCATAACAAAATGCTCTGACAAGCAAGAAAAAAAGTAGCATAATTACCTGTATGCCTATATAAAACTATTATTGGAAATGCATGGGTACTTAAGTTTTGCCAGTTCAGTTTTAAGGGGGGGGCACAACTGGTCTGTGCCCCCCCCCCCTCCCCAATCTGCCAGTGACATCACTGGCATGCATTACAATTTACAAGCATTACACTTTTGCATGTGGCATGTACAGTACATGATGTAAAAGCATCTTCTCTTGTCTACAGGAAGGGCCCTTATCAGACAAATATTCCCCGATTCTTATACCCCTTTTATAGTGCTTCTATCGGAGTCACACCGATGAAAATACTGATTGAATTTTCCTTTAATATGTAAACAAAGTTAAAATCGCCGCTTTCTCTGCTGTCCTTTTCATACTGCGGGTGAAATTCACTCACTGTGGCGAGCCCTTGCCGGAAGTGAGGAATTATTGCGCAATTATTAAGCCCGCACCCTATCTTGTTAGCATGCAGCATGGCTGTTTCATCGGTGTCACACCGATAGAAAGAGAATTGCTCCTGCTCTTGAGCAGGAGAATTTAATCGCCTATTTCTCTTCTTTTCATG
Organism: Strongylocentrotus droebachiensis; assembly: GCA_035222895.1. Classification (NCBI taxonomy): domain Eukaryota; kingdom Metazoa; phylum Echinodermata; class Echinoidea; order Camarodonta; family Strongylocentrotidae; genus Strongylocentrotus; species Strongylocentrotus droebachiensis. Next base: position 10,178 of record JAVYIG010014519.1, on the reverse strand, counting down.
GGCTATTCTATCGGCTTTTTCTCCTCTGTACCATTCACACTGGCCGTTTCATTGGATGCGTCAGGACTCCTGATGCATCCGATGAAAATCCAGCCAGTTTGAAAGGGGTATTAAAAGAGAAGAATGGAGAATGAGGAACCTCCAGTCCTGGATGTATTCAAGTAGGACACAGGCAGGGTTGTATCCTTTCATGGTGATGGATTGAAGAATGGGAATCATCCAGGGGAACACTGCTGCTGCCATTCCACATCTCAATCGATTTGTAAGAGAGAGGGGATATATAGGATAGAGCCTGCAATATGGATTATGAGTCATGACGCACATGAAAACATACCTTGTTCTGCTTTTCATATCTTATATCAGATGGCATCGCTACATCTGATTCTTCCCATCCTTTTACATTACATTACATTCTCGGATCCCAATGACAGGGGGATAAAGAAGGCTCTATTTAAACTGTAGATGGCAATAAGACTTACATGTAGCCCCTATCACACAAGAGGAAAAAATCACATTAGAAACATGTGAAGAAACATTTATACATGGACTTGTAACTTAAAAGTATGTTAAGATTATAAGTACCAAAAAAAAACCTTGTTTAAGAGGGAGGTACCCAATTGTAAACAATGGTGAAAGATCATATATGTATGACTTTGATTCTTTATAATTCTCATCAAAAACAATGCCTCAACTTTTGCTTTATTCACACATTTTGCAACACGACATTCAGTCTCATTCACACACAAAAATGTTAATGAATTATCGTCTACATGTACGTATATAATACTAGGGTCATCATACAAAATATTTTTTTTACCATCATTCAGGCGGATTATACGTGTATATATATGAAACTACATGTATAGAGTCCTCATGATCATATAAAACATTGTTTACCGTTGGGTGAACGGGGATGGTGGTGACATGTACACCCCAGTCTATCTGTACTTGAGATGACGACAAGGACAACTGCTAGGTGCATAGTACATATAGTGAGGACCAATCAACGACTAATGTCATCGCATGAACCTCAAAGAATATACTGTCTGTTGATTGAACGCTTTATTAAAGTCATTCTTGCCATCTGTTTGAAACCCACTATGTATCAGTACATGACTTCTCAGTGAGATTGGGTCTACATACATGTATGTATTATTAAAGTCATTCTTGCCATCTGTTTGAAACCCACTATGTATCAGTACATGACTTCTCAGTGAGATTGTGTCTCCATACATGTATAACAACCAGAAGAGTTACTTTATATATTGATTGTATGAGCACTACTAGTGCATATAACTGCATTTTTTTGTCCTCTTCCAATATGGCCCAGATAGTCTTACATTGTACCTTTGTTCCACTTTACAATACAATATGAAACAATAATAAGAAGAAAAATAGGTATTATATATCAATAAACAGAGACAGTAAATACCAAAATCTTACAGATTTGTATGACTGATTGAAAGGTACGTACTACATGTATGTCCCTTTTGCAGCCAACCTCAAATTCTGTAGAACTTGGCAGGAATTATATGTCATGTATGTCCTATCTGTGAAATTTAAACGTTTACAGTCCTAATATTCAAATTATGCAAGGAAACCCGTTTACTTGCTAGACTTCACTGTCAGACACTATTGAGTGACTGACTGGCTTTTTCTTCTTTGGTAATACTAATAACATACATAAAATGAGCTGTAAAGGGTACATGAGCATTTGTCTACATCAATAACCCACTTCTTGTGATGGCCAAAATTAAACTGATTGAATCTTTGCACAGCATAAAACGTATGACCATTCGGTACAATGGTCTGAAAATCAAGACTATTACTTATTGGCTCTATAGCTCCTCAGTCGATTTGACAACTAAAAGTCGTTATTTTCCCACTTGAAGACATTTTCAAGCCCCAACTTTTTTAGGGAAGTTCTAAATTAGTATTATCTTTCAAATGCCGTTGGAATTTAACCTTTTCATTTTTTTGGCCTGCAAATGGGACATAGTACCTTTAAGGGGGATTTGATTTTTTATTTTTTTTAATCAAAGCTACATAAAAATAACAGCTATGAATATTATGAAGTAAATATGTACAGTACATTGGGAGTATTTATCAAATATCTTCATAACTGACTTAGAAATGACAAGGGAATTTGTGTGACCATAAAACATTCCAGTCCCTGGGTTCGTTGTCCATACATACAACCCAACCAGAGATCTGTCATGATTCAACCAGGGCCTGATTCAACAGTACATGTGTGTGTACAAGTGTGTAAACTTAGTACTTTGCTGAATGAAAATGCCCTTTCTTCAAGTGTCCACTAGTGTATAGACCTGCAGGTCAATTATGAGTTGGAGTGGGGGGGGGGGGGTGGAGGGGGCAGTGGAGGGGGCAGTGGAGGGGGAGTGGAGGGGGGAGTGGAGGGGGGGGGGGGGTGGAGGGGGGGGGGATTTGCTACAAGCACATGTATCTTCAATCTTGTCTTAATTTTTGTAATATTCATTTACAGCCTGCTTTCAAGGCAAAAATAGTCAAATACATTATTTTCCTTGCTGAAATGAACTACAATTCGGGCCAGTGGCAGCCAATCTGTATTATTCCCTTTCATTAATACAGTCACACTCACGAGAATGACATCAGATCGGTGTAACAATGTTACAGTACATTGCCCTGAATTTAATCTTCAGATTAATGAGAGGACAGCACAACCATGGTCAATGTTTTTTTTTATCTAGGTAGTAGAAAATTTATATATTACACTTATGAGAAAATAACACTCGTACATTCATTTAGTCACTCAATCCCCATCTCCTGCTTACAATATACATGTAACAGGGCGTGGTAATAAGGGCCCATGGAAGCCTCCACCCCCACCCCCCCCCCCCCCCCCTACAAAAAATAAAAGATAACTAAATAAATAAATGAATTATAATTGAGTTCATGGATACAAATCCTAAAAATTTGTGGTCTGGAGTCTGGACCCCCTACAAAAAAAGAAGTTATGGAACACTGTCTAGTGCCTACAGTGTCGTGATACAGAAAACCAGCCTACATTTAGAGCTCATTCATCCCCACTAAGTACACTTGTTAAAGATAACACAGAAATACAACACATGACACCCAAGTAAATGAGTACCTCACTCATCATAAAATTCAGACACAACAGCATAGTTAAACAAGCATTTAGAGGATGAGTCATCCGCGCTGAATTGCCAAAAGTCAACACAGCCAGCTAAAAACAAGAAGCTTCCCCGTATCAACCTGTTCAGCTTCAAAATGTTAAAGGGAAATCCAATCCAAATAGACAACTACTCAAAAAGAAAGCAGAAAAATTAGAGAAGTAAACTGATGAAAGTTTCAATTAAATCTCACTTAATATTTACAGTTGTGATCACTATACCTACATGTATGGGCACTTCAAATTGGCTGAAGCGGTAATGTCAATGTGATGTAGTGCCGGACTACTTTCCCATCTGCTCCAACATATAAAAATACTAAAATTTTAACTTTTGAATAAATCATGGCTCAGGAGGGTCTATTCTTTTTAGAGGACCTATAATAATATGCTATCTATAATATATTTTGAGAAGTGCTCCAAGGGAGAAGGGACTAATACAAAAAAACAGAAATTACCGGTAGTGATATTTTTGTACATGGCAAATGGGAGTTATCCACGTCACAATCCACTGACCAAACTACCAATATGATATTCGCATAGACTTTAATAGTGATCTCATATTTCAAACGTTCATAACTTCCTTATTATTGGTGCAATTCATTTCAAACTTTTGCAATTCTGTTTGTTATTTTTCTGCTTTCAAAGTTTCATACAAATCTAACTTATTACAAGGGTTGGATTGCCCATTAAGGCATGGGCGTCAATCCTTACGTAATACCTATTGTTCAGGGGGGGATGAATGAATAGATCATCCCCCCCCCCTGAACAATAGGTATTACGTTACGATTGACGCCCATGCATTAAGGACATTTAACCGTACATGTACAGTATTCAGTACATTAACTCAAAGCACTATTGACATTTAGTCTTCATCTTTTGATCTAGAATATTCTGATTTCCATATTGTACACAAGTAGAAACTAGAAAGTGCAAAAATCACTGGTAAAATTGAGTCTATTTCCGTTGTTGGGCTGTTCAGTGTTCGCGAATAAATGTGATTCGATTGAAAATAATCATTCAAGTCTCTGAATTGGCAAAACTGAATTAAATTTATAATCACTATTTTCATGTGTATACCGGTATGTACAAATTGGCAAGTTTTTTTTTTTTGTGTGTGTGTTATTTTTATCTTTCACACTTAATTTTGTTCATTGCTTTGTATCATGTAATTAGAATTCTTTTTATAAGATCCATTTTTCTAAAGGTCTATACATGTACATATAATTAACGGGTAATACAAAAATATTTATTGCACAAACCTGCCTTGAACAAAAATAGGTTCAAGGATCCGGTTATGATTATTATAAGGTGTATTCATTCAAATCTGTGTATATTTCTAGATGTACTGTACAATACACATGTATACTTCTTTAAAATAAAGAAATTATTACAACATAGATTTGAAATACGCTTAAAATGAATAGGCAGGTGACTTAGTGAACTTACTGTTACTTGCCGGATAAAAGCACAATTTTTGGTACGGGGCTTCCTTAGGACCTACTAAACGATATTAGACTAGGAGCCCCCGGCAAATAATTCAATTTAAGGGTGTGGGGGGCATCTTTTTGGAGCCCCAAAATAATGTTAAAACATTGATTTGTTGTTGTACAAATGCCAGTTTTGGTACAGGGATTCCTTAGGACCTACTGAACGATATTAGGGTAGAAGCCCGGCAAGATCATATAAGGGTGTCGGGCGGGGGCGTCGCCTCGTAGCCCCTAAATAATTCATAAGGTAATATAACATTGATTTGTTGTTACAAGTACAAATCCCATTTTTGGTACAGGGCTTCCTTAGGACTTAGACCTACATGTACTGAACGATATAGGATAGGAGCCCACGGCAAAAATATCATATAAGGGTGTGGGGCAGGGGCGTCGCCTTGTAGCCCCCAAATAATTTAGAAGGTAATATAGCATTGATTTGTTGTTGTAAAAATGCCATTTTGGGTACAGGGCTTCCTTAGGACTAAGACCTGCTGAACGATATTAGGACAGGCTTAAATTAATCCAAGGCCACCAAGGCCATGGCTGTGGATGCCCCTTTGATTGGCCTCAATGCCCCTCTCATTGGCCTTGGAGATTTTTTGTGCCCTTTCCAATTCTTCCTATTTGTGCTGTAATATAGGAATGTGCCCTACAGAAAAGTGGCCTTGCCCTAAAAAATGGTGAAATTTAAGGCCTATTAGGATATTAGGATAGGAGCCCCCGGCAAAATATCATATAAGGGTGTGTGGCGGCGGCGTCACCTCGTAGCCCCCCAAATAAATTAGAAGGTGATATAACATTGATTTGTTGTTGTACAAATGCCATTTTTGGAACAGGGCTTCCTTAGGACCTACTGAACGATATAGATACAAATATGAGCGGCCCGAAAATGACGAGCGGGCGGTCCAGGACAACCAAATGATTTTTTTTTGTTGGCCTTAGGGTAGGAGCCCCCGGCAAGAATATCATATACTGTAAGGGTGTGGGGCTGGGCCATTGCCTCGTAGCCCCCAAACAATTCATAAGGTAATATAACATTGATTTGTTGATGTACAAATGCAATTTTTGGTAAAGGGCTTCCTTAGGACTTAGACCTACTGAACGATATCAGGATAGTAGCCCCCCAAATAATTTTTCGAGAATAAATGCATCGGATATGAATTCGCTAAAATTTAGTATTTTGGGCAAAGTTTGGTGGCCAGATTTGGCCACAAAGTTTGACTTCATTGTTACTATTATTTTTTTTTTTTTTAAATTATTTTTTAAAATATTTATTCTTGGCCAAAAAAATAGGTGTGCGTCTTATACACAGAGATTTACGGTAATATCAAAATTTGCAAGGAAATCTGCTCTCAAATAGAAGATTTTCAGACCTTTATCGGTAAGTTGATAATTTTTCAGAACGGATGCAAAAGATTGCATGATTTGCTGATCTTTTGTCAATATTTTCACAATTTTGTACCCAATTCCAAAGAAAATTTCATTTCTGGGTAATTTTATGTTCCTTTTTCCATTGGTGATATCAGATTTTCGAAATCTTACTGATTTGCAAGATAGCGAACTTTGGTCACTCCACCATACTAGCATTGCCCCATGCACCTGGCTCTCAAGAGCACACACACAGACACACTCATCAGTACTTAGCGCCGAATCTTCAACTGTGACTGAAGGAGGTAGAATTAACCCAAAGACAAAGAAGAAGTACATGTAGATCTAGAGTCTAGACTAGAAGTAGAACAATATTAGATCTAGATCTACTTACTAGTCGATTAAATAGAAGAAGATAAAGAGAGAGTATGTATAATGGTCTACTGCATGATAATCCACAGACTAATTGACATTCCTGACGTAAACCTCATTCCAACCGCTGGGCCATCTACACGTGGGAATCCAGACAAGTTCCAAGTCCCCTACGCCAGAACCCACACGTATCAAATGACATTCTTTCCTGATGCGACCAGACTATCACTATGGAACTCGAGCTCCCTCCCACAGTCCCACCGAGTATATAGCTAGACTGTAGCCTAGGCATGATAGGTCTAGTCAACAGCACCTCCTTACTTAGACCGAATTTTCCGTCTCTTTCGTTCGTTAGCCTCTTATTGGGGTAGGGTCGGCCGGCTCTCTCTTTAGAGACGGAAACCGTTTATACTGTGATAACGCCATTACGAACGTGTAGATGGCGCACAGTTTTTCCTTCATGATCATTTTGCCTTCGGCGTAGGACTAGAAGGGATGAGATTGATTTAGACGGACTCCGGCAGCGAGAGTTTAACACGGCTTGCAAGATTTTCAACATGGATGTCGATTTTGACCCATAATTTCCTTAAAAGGGACCATTAAACGGATTATTCAGTCAAGTTGGTAAGTAGAACTGAATTATATAGCCTAGACCTAATTTACAATATAACATGAACGAGGTAAAATGACATTTTGGGGGATTTTGGGGGCAAAACGCTACGACCTGAAATGGCCGTGGCGTTATCACGGGAATGTGTATAGACGGTTTCCGTCTCTAAAGAGAGAGCCGGCCGACCCTACCCCAATAAGAGGCTAACGAACGAAAGAGACGGAAAATTCGGTCTACTCCTTACTTAGTTAACTCCAGGAAGCTCCAATGCCGATGCCGAAGGCGTCGGAGCTTCAGGTGGTGCATCAAAAAACATTCAATCAGCGGGTTGGGCGACATTATCTCAAAATATGCAAAGGGAGTGATTACAATTTTTGACTTAGGTCTAACAGTTAGATCTACTAGTCTAGACTCTAGCCAGGTTACTGGGAAAAAAGGTTATAGAGTCTAGATCTAACTGGGAAAAAGGGGGTGATTCTTCGTCCTTTCCCCGACGATTTTTCCATGTACTTGTATCGTCGACTCAACATGGCGAAGAGAAAGTACGCAAGAATCACCTCTATTTCCCATCGAAGACTTTTTCAAATTATAATTTCAAGTTGCCAGATGGATGCCCAGAGGAGCTGAGCCGCATCATCATGCACAGCACAGCGTAATTAATCGGGCTCTTCCGCCCTCCTGCTCCGATCCCGGCTGCGCCCGGCTGCAGACATTGCTCCGTAGGGGTCCGCGATCCGCGCGATCCGCACGGGTCCTGCAATAAACGTAAACGGTACCCTGCAAAATGCAATGCGAAAATCGGCCAAATGCTATTTTCTAGCATCGGCAGGGACACACAAAAATAGGAACGAAACATGAATAATGTAAAAGTATTAAAACAATGATCTAACCTGTCGAAATTTTCACTTTGTCAGTCCCGACCAAGTTCAGGCGACTTTCTGTGCGTTCAAAAATATATCCAATTTACAAATTCATCTTACAAAATCAGAGCATATACTGTTAGCGCCAGCTACGTTCAAAGTACAGGTAACGTTTTAGCGGCAGCAATTTTTTTTAATCGCTTTTTCATTCTATACCCCCCATCTCATCTTAGGGATTTGCTTTATTTATTTCAAATGTACTACTAATGTACTATATGCATTTTGTTTTAGGACCACTGATAACAAACATCTTCTCAACAAACAATGTGAATAAATTTTCCTTCGAGAGTGTTACGATATCTTTTGTATCAAAAGGGGGTTAAGGGGCAAATGTCCCTAAATGTTTAAAAAAAAATATTTCGATTTTTGTTTTTGTCTTCCTTTTTACTTTCTTGTGTATGTATTTTCAATAACTGCCTTTATATTTAGCATAACTTACATTTACTTACTTTTGTTACGTTTTAACGAAAGGCTATTTTCAAGAGTAAGAAGCCTTTATATTAGTTTTAAATCCTGTACGTTCAATCAGATCCCTTTTTTAAAATGTGCTTATCCATTTTTTTCTGCCATTGCAATGTAAAGACTAGTAAAGAGAGAGAGAGAGAGAGAGAGAGAAGAAGAAGAAGAAGAAGAAGAACATTCTATTTGTATTTCGTTTATTTTTATATATATATTTTTTATTTAGCATGGTTTAATTTCGTTATGAAAATCCTATTAAATATTAAGTCAGGATTCATTCCAATCAAATATTTGAATTTGAATCTTGTACTATAGGGCCGCTATGTATGATCCCCCCCCCCCCCATATATAGTGGCCTCCTCCTTAAAGTGACTTGGTAACATTGTAGAAGCAGGGACATGTCCCTGGTTGAAGGTTGATGAAAAAACTGTAATTTTTGTATGAAATGTTACTTATTATATTCCTTTTACTGCACTTACCCTCTAACAGGCAAAAAATCCTGAGAAAATTCTCAAGCCACAAAGATATTTATGGTTTTCTTTGAAGGCGTCACTGTGCAACACCCTCTAACAGTGATTTACAGGAAATTCTCCTAACCATTTTTGAATTTTCCCAACCGTTTTTCCATGAAACTAAGACAATAAAACATGCTCTTAAAAATCTCTTAACACATGTCTGGAATGGTTACGAACCAACTCATTGCTTTGTGACGATTAACATTCACCTAAAATGTCAGTTTTCCCCCAATTTGTATCACTAATAATGGTCCGTTTTTACTCAAACTTTCAGAATTATCTTTAATTGTACATCTAGCATTGAACTCACTACCTTAGCAACATTTTGTCTCATATGAACAATGTTACTAAGTCCCATTAACCTATGCATTGCCATATTCCTTTGCCGATATATATCCGGATGCCCCCGAATGACCCCTTATAATGGGTATGGGTTGGGTTTCGAGGCTTGAGCGGCACACCCCAACGAACTTGGATTTCGATGGGCACACCCCGTCCAAACCAAAATCTGAGTAATCAATCGGAGTTGCAACTCCCTGATCGAAGTTACAAACTTAGCCTTGGCGTGATTGGGATTAATGAGAAACGGTGCGTCTGGAAGGAAAACTACGATGTAACATTGGGATTTTGTTGTAAACATGACCACGTCAATGCCACCTTAAAGGTAAAGACCAGTAATGGTCATGCGATTGCATTGTGAAAGAAACGTTGTGGAATTGATCAGAAAAGGTTGATCATCTAGCATCTAGCATCTGCAAGGTTCTGGAATCATCAAAATGATAAGAAATTTGGCCCATTCTTCGTAAAGTTACAAGCACTATACACAGAAAGATGTATATGGGACTACCCTATCTCTCTCACACGACCATGAGAGAGATAAATTTACCAAATATATGAATTAGTAGGCGGTTTCCCGGCAAATTTTTTATCATCATGTATTAGTCAAAACATATTCTTTCACATGATTGGTAATGAGAGCTTCCATTTCATTTTTTTGAAATTGGGGCGTTACCAATACTGGTCTTTACCTTTAACTGGCGACCATTAAGCCCGCGACCAATAAGGAGGAGGCTAGCCACCAATAATAGGGCCTAAAGTGTCTCTAAATCGTAAAATCGAAAAGGAAAAAGAAAATTTTGCACGTGTCGGCTGACGGTAACGGCAATAGAAGTAAGAGAATAGATTTGGGTGTTTTAGTAACCATCCAGGGGCGTACGCAGGGGGGGGGGGTTTTGGGGGTTCAAACCCCCCCCCCTTTGGTATTTAATGTATGTT